>JANBXA010000372.1:42882500-43085000 GCA_030556225.1 Cricetiscus sungorus
AATGCAAAACATGAGGCTGAAATGATCTCTGGTGTAGGCAGAGAAACTGAGGAGATTCTTACTGTAAAGGAAGCATTATTTTAGTAAGTGTTTTTAAAGTGTGATGACAATTTTAGAAAAATTTGAACCATTTACATTTTTTAAAGTCTCAGTGTAACTAATTTATAGTTCTTTAAAATGATTCTTTTAAGGTAATGTAAAGTTCACTGGTAATGTTTTGGAAGGATTAAAAACAGTCAGTTGTATCAAGTTTGCTGTATACAGGGAGGTAGGGAAAAGTTATCTTTTTATAATCTTGTCAGATTTTCACTATTATTTACATGCTTTCATATGACCTAGTTTGTGGATAGTTTTTTCTTTTTTTAAATTTAGTTTTATTATTTTGTTTGTGGTTTGGATGGTAAAGGTTGCACTAAGAATCTTGTGAACAGTGATCGTTTCAATCTGCTTAGCACACTCACTGTGGGTCACTTTTGCCTAGCTTTTCAAGTATCTTTCATTAAATGCAAGGCGGTCTGTTCCAGAGCCATGCCAACTTCCATCTGCCTGGATTATGCACTCCAAAGTTCCTCGACCCTGTTGAAGCTCCACTTATTACTTAAATCTTAAACTTCATTTCTGTGCTTGACAGCAATGCCATTGTTTTGCTTACTTCACGATAGGAAGGCTGGCAGTCTCCTGTGAGACTGGTGCCAACTGAGCTCTGTGGATCAGCCAGTAGGAGTCACTTGGAGCAGATGGTCATCATCCTTCCCCACAGCCCAAATCCCTGGTCTGGGTGGCAAAGTCCCAAGACCACACCTACATACATGCCAACTGTCCTTATTTACTAAGATACCTCTTATTTGTTTAGCTTAATGAATCATTTTGCCTAATATATTTCCTAAATGACTTCTATGTTCATTTTAACTTTCTTTGACACATCTTCCTATTGTCCTTTCTCCACTCTATCCCTATCCTATGTTGCCTGTATTAGTGGAGTGTGTATTTTTTAATCCAATTTCTTCCTGGTTTCAGAAATACCCACCTCTGCCTATGGAGATTTTTACATAGCTGCTGATGTACACATAACAGTTTGAAATCTTACTCAAGTGACAAAGCCTGTTAATCATTATTCCTTTTGTTTCTATTCTTGCAACTCAAAATATTAAAGCTGAATTCTGATTATGTCATTCTACTAAAAGAATCCCTGTTTTATTGCTCTGAGTAGCAGTTTAGTTACCTTTTGAGTTGGTAAAATAGCTTAAGAAGTTGACATCTAAACTTATCTCAGAGTAGAACATATAGCTCAAGTTTTAGGAGAGTTAAGCTTTCATAAAATATTAAGCAATATGTTACTTATATCCCGACTCTTGGAGATAAACAGTTACTGAGAATGTAGTAAGTTACTTGTTTGAAAACAGCTAGTGAATAACTAGTATGTGACAATTTTGGATGAAAAAGGCATTACTGTATGTGACTAAACACACACAATTTTGGTATAAAAGGTTCCTAGCTTTGATCTAACAATCACAACGTATAAAGAGTAAAAATAATTCACAATTAATTTTCTTTTAAAATCAAATGGATATTTAAAGGAGTTGTTAAGGTATAGGGATTTACTGGTAGCTTTAGTTCTGAGAAATTACATCAAAATAAAATTTGTTATGAATTACTATACTTAAGTAGAATTTATTAAGTCTTGTATAACGTGAAAAGGCACGCTGAAATACAAACATTTCCCTTCTGTCTTTAAAATTCCATACTAAAATAACATGTAGCACACTTAAACTAACACACTTATATTTCAGGGATATGACTTGCCAATGCATGAAGAGAAAATGACAGCAGGAAATCTAATCCAATCTTTTAAGACAGAGTTTCAAGCAATTTTCCTTCAAGTCACAGAGACATTCTGAAAAACACCACAAAGCCTACAAAAAAAAAAAAAAAAGGATTACCCCTCCCCCCCCCCTGAAAAACACCACAAAGCCTACAAAAAAAAAAAAAAAAAAAGGATTACCCCCCCCCCCAATTTTGGACCTAGAATATCAAGATTACATGTAATGTGGTGCTGTGTGCTCCCTGAGTTGAGGCATTTAGAAAAATAACCTAATGTGAGGAGATAGTGCTCTGCTGAGATTGAAGTTTTCAGAGTACATGTGTGGACAGACCCAGGTTCTAGCCCTGTAGCAATGGGCACAGAGCACTGCAGTCAGAGTCATCACTATTTCTGATGAGCTGCTTTGGGTACTTGACTGATCCATATGATCTGGTCAGGTGTATAATTAAAACCACTTACATGGAGCTTGGTGGCACATACTAACAGCCCCAGTGCTCAGAAGGCTGAGGCAGGAGGATCACAAGACCACACAGTTTGAGCTGTGCACTGAGTCCCTGTCTCAAACAAAGAAAGGCCCTTTAAGAGTATGAAGCATTATACAAAATGCAATGCTACTAGTGCATAAAAACAAGTCTTTAAAAAAAGCTATTTTTATCTTGCATGTATGGGTGTTGTGTCTGTGCACCATGTTCATGCCTGGTGCCCATCAAAGCCAGAAGAGAGGGGATTGGATCCTTGGCAACTGGAGTCATAGATGGTTGTGAGCCACTATGTAGGTGCTGGAAATCAAACCTGGGTCCTCTGGAAGAGCAGTCATTGCTTAAGTCTCCAAAAATGTCTTAACAAAACCCAGCTGCAGGCTGGTTTATAGCTGGTTGAACAGTCTGAGAAGATGTGTATTTTCAGAGTAGAAGTAGATGTTTTAGAGGTTTGCTTACTCTGGACATCTTTTAAGACAACCCCTTTTTGAAAATGGAAGGATAGTTGGAATTTCTATAAATAATGCATTTTTTTTCTTAACCCTTGTAAGGTAATGTTAATGTTAATATAATTGTCTCTAGTCATTCAGGTGAGATCAAGTAATTTTAATGGAAGACTTCTATGTAATTATACATTAGATCACCATGAAATCTCAGATGATAAACTTTTAATAAATTCTCTAATTTTGCTTTTTTCTATTAAAAGGAAATAAGCACAGGGACATTTGAACAACTAATGTATTTTGTGGGCACACTAGGCAAAATGTACTTTTGCTTGTCATCTTATAGGCACCAGCATACATGACTAATTCTTACTTAGCATGTAGAGTCATATAATTGAAATGTCAAGGAACTTTGTTAATTTTCATTGAAAACAATGATGAATGAAAGTAAGTCACAGAGTTATACCAAGACAACTAGATATATAATATGCCAGGGAGATGTTGTTTAATGTCTTTAAATGTTATTTTTTTAATTAAAAGTTTTAACACCTTGTCAACTTACCAGGAACAGAATGAAAAATCAAAGCCAAATCCTTTCATCCAAAATGTTTTAGTATGAGGTAAGGCTTTGCATAATATCTTGTGTCAAATGCTACCTGACAAAACTTGTGCAGTGTTTAAAAAAAAATGCTTGAGAACATTCTAGGCTGATAACTTCTGTGGGGATAATAGTCTAGTTCAGTTGAGACGTATGGTACAATTACCACCTACAACCGAGGCAGTATAACCCCAGTTCCTGAGAGTCTACCTATGTGATCCCTAACCCCTGCCTCTTCCCTGCACTACTATACAACACAGACTCCATGGCTGCAGTGATAAGCTTCGAACAAAAGTGTGGCCCACAGATTAAATTAGAGGGTAGGATGTTATGATAATCTTTGAGGATTTACCTAGGGGTTGGCTCAACTGTGGGATGGTTGTTAACACCCTCTGAAATTAGAAGGTGAAGATTGAGCCCAGTAAATTCAGGTTGTGCCGGAAGGCTTTCAGAATCACGTCATTCAGGAACAATATTGACCACATCTTAACTTGAAATAAACATATGGTTTATCAATGACATTAAGTATAAGATTGCTTAATACTGTCTTGAACTGTTTTAGAGAATTATATTGACAAGGATGGAAAAGACATAACTGTAGCCTTGAAACTTAAAAGTATTAAATAAATTTTGACTCCTCATATAGAGCCATAGAGCCAAAGGAATGGTGATAATCTTTTAGTATATACTCCACAACACAGCCTTTTTATTACTTTCTAACTTAATAAGGTCTACTTAGCAGATATTTATATAGAAATGCAATAAGCTGCTATCTCTACTTCTTGGTGTTTTTTTTTTTTTTTTTTTTTTAAAACCAGGATGTTTCCTTTTCTTAGAAAGTGAGCAGTTGGGCCTGGCATCTTGTTATGAGTTCCATCAGTCTTTCAATCACACTCAAGTGGCATTTGGAAGCACTTCACCTCTGACAAGTTCAGTGTACATGTATGTAAATGCATGAGTGTTTTCAACTTCAGAAAATGAGTGCTGAAGAGGGATGCTCAATAACCCTGAGAGCTTATTAGCCACTGCTCCTTGTCATCTCAGCACAGAAACACGGAGCTGCAAAGGGCTCCTGTGAGGGTGAGTGGGGGTGAGGAAGGGGAGCAGCAAACACACTCGGCAGCTCCCAAACAACAGGCTGCCACCCTGTACTGCTGTCTCTAAAAGTAGAGCTGAGAAAAATCTGTAGTCTGACTTGGAAAGAATTCAGAGAAGCAAAAATGTAACTAAGATCTCTCCCATTTCATCAGATTTAGACTTCCCTCTGCTCTTGCTTAGAAATCTGCTTTCCCTGAGGTCAACTCAAATCCAGGGGATATATTGTTAACTCCTTTCAAGGCATCTCCTCCTGTCACTACACTCCACACAGTGAATACCAAGCAAGTCTTCCAGGGGCTGTACAGAAATGCCCTGAATCAGGTAGACACTAGGCTAGGCTGACTTTCATAGCTCTGCATTCCTGTGTTGTAAAATATACTTTTTGGTGATTCAGGTTTTCATTGGAATTTTGTCAAATAACTGGAACTACCAAATTCAAAGATGGTGATGTATTGGATACTTTCAACATTATATCAGATCTGACTATTATATAAACCTGGCTGGTACTAGAAGGAAGAACACATTGGAGATAGAGCCTCTGGCCTGTGGTTCATTGATCCATTTCACTAATTAAAAAACAACCACAGGTACCCACTTAATGTTAAAGTATGGGTATGCTGCCTTCTTCTTTCCAAGTTCCATCTGCCAGGAATGATGTATTTCCCTGTACGATATTAACAACAGCTATGTTCCCTATGCTTTTCAAATTCTTCAATGAAAATTTTAGTTTTCATGGTATGGCATGGTAGCACACACTTTGAATCCTAGAACCCAGAGGAAGAGGCAGGTGGGTTTCTATGAATTTGAGGCTAATCTGGTCTATATGAGTTTTAGGCCAACCAGGGTTACATAGTGAGACTGTCTAAAAACAAAAAAAATTATTTCCCTCTATTCTCAGATTTTCCCAAAATGTAGAGCTGGGAGAAGACACACTGATGGGTCTTTGAAAGATGATTATTAAGGATTATCTGATACTAGTTTTACAGTTGTAAAGTGTAGGGCATATGCAGGAATTTGGTGATTGAAAGAACTCGAGGCTTTGTCTTGACTACAGTTATCACAGCATTATAAATAGAGGCCAAAGCCAATTGTTATGTTAGACAGCCCTCATTTAAAATGTATATCTTACTCTGAATTGAGGGAGGACTTAGGATATAGACAGTAAATACCCAAGATTTATTATATTCATAAAAAAAGGATTGTTCTCTGTGGGTTTCTTGGTTCTCTCAGTCTTTATAATGTAAGGTATTTTGTAAGTGATGATATTGACCATATCTACATGCTGAAGGCTGAACAGTCCTGCAGAGATCTTTCAGGAGGAGAAGGTAGATTATTTTTGCATATTCAAGTAGATACTGTCTGCCTAAAGCAGAGGTGAATCATGAGGAAGGGGAACTCACTGTGAAACAGTTGGGGAGAGCATAAGAAGCAAATGAAAAAGGAAGCCTCAATGTCATCATTAATTAATTAATTAATTAATCAATCAATCAATTAATTCACAACAGAGGCATTTAAATGAACCTTGTTTAAAAAACAAGACAAAATAAAAAATAAGCCAGCAGGAAGATATCCCAATAGGAAACAAAAATAAGGAAGTCTGTATTTCTTATTCCTTTAGGATTCTGGGAAATTGGATAGAAAGTAGAAAATGTTCAAGTAAAACAACACCTCAGAACACAATATCTCTTAAAATTTTAATTAATTATTTTTTTATGGAAGAAAATCTCTGTGGAAGTGAACTGAGCAAAGGACAAGAACATGTCACAGCCATCTAGGTCAGAATGTTCCTTTAGGCAAGATGAAGAAGAACTCCGAATCTTCTGTACTTCAGGCTGCCCCGGGGAAGGGTTATGGGGACAGGGAGAAGGAGGTGTTTTTAATGAGAAAGTTAAGAAGAGCTATCCCCCAAGCAAAATAATTCCTTCAAAGTCTAGGAAAAAACTCAAAGCTCTAACTGTACCTGCTGAGGGCTCGTGCTTACATGGTGAGGATGGTTTCTAGTACCACTGTATCATTAATAGAGTTGGAAAATGACTGCTTGCTTGTCTCCCTACCAGCAGACCTATCAACCCACCAGCCAGTTCCCAGAAGGCACTTCACCTACATATACAAGACATAAAGGTTTTGGAAATTTGACAGTGAATACAGCAGTTTAAAATAAGTTTCACAAAAACAAATGAAAAAACAAAACAAAACAAAACAAAACAAAACAAAAACCCCTAAACTACTTAGTTTTGTTTTCTAGTTGCAGTAATGGCTACAAGGCTATATGTATTTAGTTTTGAGTATTTCTCAATTGCCCTTCTCTGACTCACAACCCTTATTTCTTTTGAGCTACACTCCAAATAAAGTTTAAAGACACAGAGAAGCTTCTAAATTCCAAAGTTAGAATGGAAATAAAAGTTAAATAATGTGTGCTTAAACAGTCAGTTGTTACAATTAGAAACCACTGACAGAGGAAGCAATTTGGAATAATAGTTGTGTGGACATGTATAAAGGATCTGGGTCTAAATTACTGGGGAAAATAGCTCAAAATGAAGCCACTATGATTGTAAAAGGGATACACACATGCATGGGCAATTTTGTGTATGTGTATATATGTGTGTGCATATGTGTGTGTGTTTATCAGCTGCATTTTAATCTTACTCTATTCTCTAAAATCAGGTTTTGTTAACATCTTATTAGAAGGGTCTTTTGTACAAACAAATCTTTTCTTTCTAACCTTTAACTGAGTTTTTAATGCTTTTATAACTTCAGACATAACAGAACCTGAGTCTTTTTGTTTCCACCAATGTGTGCTGTGCACTAGCCCCATGCTAGCATTTTTTAAAGACTGCTTTTAGATAACGCTGACATCCCACAACACTTTGCCATGTGCTCCATGGCTTTCAAGGTATTCATCAAACCAGTTGTTTTCCCCAGTAAGTAGTTCCTTCCTTCCTTCCTTCCTTCCTTCCTTCCTTCCTTCCTTCCTTCCTTCCTTCCCGTAAGTAGTTTCTTTCTCCTTTCTTCCTTCCTTTCTTTCTTTCTTGCTCCCTTTCCTTCCTTCCTCCCTTCTTTCTTTTTTTTTTTTTTTTTTTTTGTAAGTAGTTTCTTTAGTCATGTCCATTTCTAGACTGCTTGCAGTCATACCTCTTGGCTTCCATTCTGTTTTCCTTTTAACAGGAAGACCATTCTCTTTCAATGACCTTACACTAATTATCCTAATTATACCACAGTTAAGTTTTGCCAAGTCCTAGTACCTTCCCTCTCGCAGACCCAAGTGACTCTTCCTTGCTGAGCCATAATCATAAACAATGCTACACGGTTTTACACACCATTAATGATGGCTGTTTCACATCAACTTGCTTATCTTAGTAAGCTCACTAAGGGGACAAAAGAGAGCTATTTGAGAAAGAAAACATCAATAGTATTCATTTCAGTGTCCACCAAGGCAAATGTCATTCAGAAGCCTATGCTATAAGATCTTGGATAATTAGACAGGTAAAAGGGTGAGCTGTTTCCTCCTTACTGTGAGAGAACACAATTAAGGAACCTGCACAATGTAGAAGAGGAAAATGACTGAAGGATGTTCTAGAATTACCACCAGCTGTTTTACCTCTTGGGACTTGATCTACAGCTGTGAATTATTCTGTTTAACACGTTCCTAGAAAAGCTATGTTTCTGCTGGCTATACTCCGAGTATAGTTTTGAGTAATAGTTGTGCTTTAACCTGACTTTGTAGGAGTTGTCTGGAACTAAGTATTAAATAGGCTTTTAAGACTTGACACTAGCTCATCTTCCAACTTTACTTCTACTACCAGGATCCTAAATTATTTGCAAAAATCATTTTAATTATTGTTGTAACTCTCTGCCCTCCACTCCCTAGAGAGAATGTTATGTTTATAGCACCTGTCCTTGTGACATATTTGGGGTTATTATTGGGATTGAGCTCGTGATCCTTCCACTTCAGCCTTCTGAGCCCTTGTATTACATTATGCTGACTTAAAAAGGGACAGATAGTCAACCTCCAGACAGCACACACTGAGGTATCCCAAGAAGATAATATGCCTTTTAGAGATATGACACTGCTAGTGGGTCATGGTGGCTTGGGAAAAGTGGCAGCTGTTTCAAATAGCCACCTTCGTTATCCAATGGGAGCTTGATGTAGATCATGGAATAGAGATTGCCCTCTCCTCCTCCCTCATACATATAGTTGGTCTGCTTAAAATGAACATGTTTCCTCAATGAGTTAATGTCAAATTAGCTTCATTTACAGAAGTGAAGAGACTGACTGCACAGCCATCAACCTGAAGCTTTAGTTCACCATTTCTTCGATTTTGGCAATGTAGAAACTGCTGAAGAGGCTCCTCACACTAAGCCAACACTCATACTTTACTGAGCTCTAGAGTGGCTAACTTTCCATTATTCGTATCAGTTTATTGCTATGGACCACCCACATCCGCTTTAAACGCACCATATGACATAACTGCATCTAAGCAACTCAGTATAAAACACACCAAACCATTTTGCTGAAATGCACTTACAGAGTTGAACAGTTAGTGTGTAGTGCTAAACAGTTGGCACATTCCAGATCTTTGGCATGTAACAGCCAATAGGGTTTAGACTTATGTTGTTTAAATGATGCCAATGTGTACTTCTCACCTTCTTAAATATATCAAAATTCCTTAGAATGCCAAACAAAAATCTGTCCTCTGGGACTAAATCATGCCAACAGTTTAATGGTACATGGAAGCATTACTGCAAAAATTTGAGAGGGGAAATCATCTTTTCCCAGTCACAGACTAAGGCTTTCTAAGTGAAAATTAATTATGGCACTGGAGATTATTTGGTTAACATTAAGTCAGAGAGCCAAATCAGATAATTCAGTGCAATTTCAGAGTCAGTGCTATATGCCTTTTCCAACTCCATAGCCTCTAGATATAACTGGCTTTCTTAAAGGTTCTCTTGGCAACCATGTTTGCCATTTTAGAGCCTCAGAGCAAAGTGTGTCAGTGAAGCTAGAAAGAAGAAAATATTGATGTTCATTTTCAGAATTGCAGTGGTGATTAAGCTAATAAGGGCTCTCAGTAAATATTGAAAAATATGTGTTGTTTATGTGAACTAAATGGAAAGGGTGATATTAGTCATGCAGATTGCAGATTTGCTTGTGCTCTGGCAAGTATACACAGAGGGAGGGGAGAGTGTAATAAGCCATAAATGTAACCTACAGTGCTAGTGAGTAGATGTTATTTCAGTATTATTCACACACTTCAACTTTAGAAAACCAGGCTTCACAGTTTTAAAATCATTGTGATCTAGCATGAATTTAACAAGAGAGCCTACAAAATGAATCATTAGTAAAGAAGAATTATTGAACAGAAATTCAGTAGGTTCTAGTTACAATAGATTTTCATTATTAATGAGGTCGGACATCAATACGATTACCTGTCAGAAAAACAGACTTTGAGTTTAGCATATGGAAATCATACTTGAAATACTTCTAAGTCAGTATAAATCACAGTGAGGTGTCAAAAAGCCAAAATATTCCTAATAATTAAATAGCTATTTCATATCTGAAAAAATAAACTTCTAGGCAGGTGGTGGTGGTGCACACCTCTAATCCCAGCACTCAGGAGGCAGAAGCAAGCAGATCTCTGATTTTCAGGCCAGCCTGGTCTACAAAGCAAGTTCCAGGACAAACAGAGCGGTTATACAGAGAAACCCTGTTTTGAAAAACCAAAACCAAGACCAAAACCCAAGCCAACAAAACAAAACAAATAAACAATCCCCTAACCCCCAAAAAGCAAACAAACAAGCAAAACTAAGCTGACTTAGTAAAGACTGTGTTTCAATGTAATAGCCATGTTTAGTTTTAAAAAATTATTAGGTTTACAGAGTTTTAATTGTTTTTTTATTAGGATAACTGCACTGCTAACTTTTATGGTAGTATCCTTTCAGTACAAAACTGTCTTAGAACACCACTTTCCTTTGTTTTGAAAATGTTTGCATACAATTAAAAATAACCTGAATTTTCTGTTTTGAAACTAGACCCACCTTCAATGAATGACATATTAAGTGAGCACAGAACTGCACACATATCTCCAGAACTTTTTCAATTTGCCTAATTTTATCCATGCTAAAAAGCAATTCCTTAATTTTCCTTACTTCAACCCCCATAAGGCAGTCTTTCTCTGTTTTGACAAGTCTGCTGTTTTTGTAGCATCCTTGTGAGTGGAACTAGGCAGTACTGTCTGTGGCTGGATTACCATGTACTCACAGGTATTCAATTGAACTATATGGTAAGCATATTCTAGAACATTCTATGCCAATTTTGTTTATCTGTTTAGACACTTGAGCTGTTCCCAGTTCCTGGCTGCTGTGAATAATTCTGTAACAAGCATGGCGATCCTGATCTTATTCTCCTAGAAGTGGGGTTGCTGGGCATCATATAGAAGTTCTACCTTTCCGCCTTAGGCCAAATCCACTGTTTCCCATAATTCGCACAAAATTTTAACATTCCTACAACAACGTACAAAGTTTTCACTATTGCCCTATCCTCCCCAGTGAATGGTGATATGTGTCTTTTTTATATACCCATTGGTGATCTGTATGCCTTCTATTCTATTAAATTTTTTCCTCCTTTTTTTTTCTGTCAGTTCTGGGAACACAATTCATGTTAGTCAGGCATTGTGCCACTTATATATTAGTCCGTACTCACTTTTAAATTTGGCAATTTATCTTTTTGCTATTATGTAGTTTTGGGCATTCTCTACATATTTTGTATATTAGCAGTTTATCATGTAAATGATATGCAAATATTTCCTTATATGCCTAGATGTGCTTTTTCATCTTCTTCAGAACTGAGAGATATTTAGTCTGATATTGTCCCATTTGCTATGTTTTGCTTTTGTCATGTTTCTAAAAGGTTTTTTAAAAATTTTGTTTTATGTGTATAAGTGTTTTACCTGCATGTATGTCTGTGTACCATGTGCATACTTGATGCCTGCAGAAGCCAAAAGAGGGTGCTGGTTCCCTTGGAACTGGAGTTACAGACAATTGTGAGACACAATATGGGTGTTGGAAACCAAATCTGGGTCTTTTGGAAGAACAGACAATGCTCTTAACTGCTGAGCCATCTCTCATCCCCCTGCTGCTTATTTATTTACTTATTATTTATTTATTTACAGTTCTGGGGATGGAATCCAGGGCCTTACACATGCTAGGGAAGCACTCTATTACTGACCCAGATCCTGAGATCATGCCCTTCAAGTCTTCCTATACAGACAAGCCTGACTTCAAACTTTCAATCCTGCTTCCACCTCATGAGTGTTGGGATACTAGGTATTTGCCAGTATTATGCCCAGCTTTGTTTCCTGTACTTCTGACAAGATGTCCATGAAGTCATGGACATGCCCTGTGTTTTTGTCTAGAGATTTTAGAGTCAGGCTTCAAGGTTAAGTCTTTAATCCACTTTGGCTTCATTTTTTGTATATGGTGTGTTTTATAGGCCAACTTCACTCTTTCTTGTAGATATCCAATTTCCCTGACACGAGTTATTGAAGATGTTGTAAGTTCCTTAAAGTAAATTCTTGGTGCCATTGCCAAGGACCATTTGACTGTATGTGTGTGACTTCTTGGTTTTCTCTTCTGTTTCATAGTCTTGATGCTTGTGTAACACTGTTTTGGTTACTATATCTTTGTAATAGTGTTTCAAATCAGGAAATCTGAGGCCTCTAGTCTTTTCTTCCTCTTCTTCTTGCTTTCAATTTGAGATCCCTCACTTTTCTAGATGAATTTTAGGATTTTCCTATTTTCCTACTGGGACTTTGATAGGGATTGTGTTGAGTTTGAGGATTACTGAGTAGCATGTTTAAAAAAATTATAAATCTTCAAACCTATGGATATAGGATTTCCTTTTATTTGTATCTACTTTTTGCAGTTTTGTAGCTTTCTGTGGACAATTATTTTGCTTCCTTTGTTAACTTTATTACTAAGTATTTTAAAACTTTGCTATCTTACAATTGAAATTGTTTTCTTAATTTTTGGTTGTTCAGTTCTAGCATACAGAAATAGAGTTAAATATTGTATGCTGTCTGCCTTTGTCTTGAGACACTGATAAACTTATTTGTTCTGTTTGTGTGATTATATACAAGTATGATCTAGACTTTTTACATATAATATTATACCATTTCAACAGAGACAATTTTTTTTTTGGACACAGATGCCTTTAATGTATTTATTTTTTTGCCCAATTGCTCTGGTTATAGTTTGTAGTATTATGTTGAATAGAAGTGACAAATGTTTCTGGGTTGTTCTTGATATGTAGGAAAAGCTTTCAACCTTTCATTGTCTATGTTGGCTGTGTGCTTTTCCTGTATGCTATTTGTTTTGTTTTGCATTGAGACATGGTCTCTCTACATAGTCCTGGCTGTCTTGGAACTCCTTATGTAGACCAGCATAGCCTCTAACTGACAGAGGTTCACCTGCCTCTGCTTCCCAAGTGCTGGGATTAAAGGCATGTGCCACCAAGCCCAGCCTGTATGATATTTTTATGTTGATGTAATTTCCTTATATACAGTTTATTGCTTATAGCATGAAAACATGGTAGCTTAGCTAGGCATATACCTATCATGCCAGCATTCAGAAAGCAGAGGCAGGATAATCTCTAGGAAATCAAAGCCAGTCTGGGCTACATGATGAGTGCCAGGCTAGCCAGGGCTACACAGCAAGACTCTGACTCAACAAAACAAAACACAAAACTAAACAAAACAAAAAAGCCAAGCCAAGGCTATCAAAAATACGTTAATTTTTGTCAAATGAGTTTTTGCAATTATTTAGAAGATAAGTCAATGTTTTATTCCACATTTAATTTTTTCTTCTTTTTTTTGTATGCTAGAACATCTCTGCATCACAGGGATACAGAGGTCATATTATACAACACTTTGGTGTGCTTGCTGTTGAATTCAATTCACTTTCTGTTTACTGGGCTTTTTTTTAAAATGAAAAAATTTTTTTTTTTTTGTATCTATACTGCCAGAGATAATTTTTTTTGTGGCATGTTTTTCTGGCTATGCTCTCAGAGTAATATTGGCTTCATAAAATGAATTTGGATGTGTTCCCTCCTCTTCACTTTTTTTGGAAGAGTTTGAGAAGAATTGGCATTAATTCTTTTCAAAATGTTTGTAGAATTCACCAGTGAAGCCATCTGCTCCTGGGATTTTCTTTGTTGCAAGGATTTTTGATTACTGCTGGAATCTCTTTAGTAGCTATAGATGTTCAGATTTTTTAAATTCTTCATGATTCAATCTTTTTAGGTTATATATTTCTATAAATTCACTTTTAAAGCAAACCATTTTTGGCTTGTCATTTTTCAAATTCTTTTCTTCTGTAGTATCAGTTGTAATGCCTCCTCTTTCATTTTCGATTCTACCTATTTGAGTCTTCTTCTAAAGGTCTGTCAGCTCACTGAAGTTTGCAAAACATTATCTCCTAGTTTTTTCCTATCTTCAATTTCATTCATTTCTTCTGTAATAATTAACATAGTAACTGTTTCCTCCTTCCTACTAATTTGAGCAGGCGGTTTTTCTACAATAGTGCCCTTCTTATGTGTTTCGTTTGTTCATTTGAGATATTTCTTTTTGTTTAATGTGCACTTTGATAGGTTGTGATTTTGTTTTTATCTTAAGGTGTCTTGTTTTCATATTATCTATAAATTTTCCTGTTTCTTTCTGCTATTGTTGTATAGTTTCATTCCACTAACATCAGATATTTGCTTGGTATGATCTGGGTCTTCAAGTTGTCAAGACTTGTTTTGTAATGGAACATGTGATCCCTATGAGAGATGCTGTAGTTAGGCTTGAGAAGAACATTTATATTGCTGTGGTTGGGTGAGATGCTACGCATGTCTAGTAGGTCTCTGTGCTCTGCTCAAGTCCTCTTACTTTGTTGACATGTCTGGATAATATAACCATTGATGAAATAGCCTACTATTTTGTTTACTCTCTAATTCAGTTCTGTCAATGTCTGTTTCATGCACTTGGTGAAAACATATTTATACCTTCCTGGTAAAATTATCCATTTGTTGTTATACAACATAACCCCCTCCCCCTTTTGTCTCTTGTGACAGTCTGCAATGAAAAGTCCTAAATTCCTTTGGCTTTATTCACTTCTCACTCCTAATTGGTTCTTTTGACTAGGTAATTTCAAGTGGCATCTCTTCCAGTTCATTGATTTTTTCTTTGGCTTCATCAGTCCTGCTGTCAAACCTACTACTGAAATTTTCATTTCAGTTTTTGCATCCTTTAGTTCCAAAATCAGTTTATGTTCTTATTTATGTTTTCTACTTCTTTGTTGAAATCCTCACTCCCATTTCCCACCCTTGCTGAATATCTTTGTGATATTTTGAATTCTTTTTTGGCAATTTACATATTTTATTTATATTATTATCATGAGTTTGTTTCTAGAGATTTAGTTTGTTCCTTTGATCATGCTGGGCCCTGTTTCTTCATGTTCCTTGTAAATTTGTGTTGGTATTCACACATTTGAAAAG
Source organism: Cricetiscus sungorus (assembly GCA_030556225.1). NCBI lineage: Eukaryota > Metazoa > Chordata > Mammalia > Rodentia > Cricetidae > Cricetiscus > Cricetiscus sungorus. The sequence continues at coordinate 42,897,472 of JANBXA010000372.1, forward strand.
AAAAATAAACAGCTACCTCTTTCAGTCTTTTCAGATTAGCTTTATATAAGAAGAGGCTTTTTTTTTTTTTTTTTTTTTTAACAATTATCCCAGCAAGAGATTCTGGGCCTTATTAGATCTTTTCTGTGGTATGTCTACAGATTTCCAGATTGGAGGGACTGTCTGGTTTCTTTTTTGCTAAGGAGTTGTTTACTTCTTCCTCTCCCCAGTATCTCTTTACTTTAACTCAGGTAATTTAGCAGCAGGGCACAACCCAGACCCTTCCCCATTTTCCTCTCTCAGTGGTCCTGAGGCATCAAGAGTATTTTTGGTTTCATCAATTTTCCAAGTTAGGACAGAAACTGGCTGCCCCTACAAACAGCTGGAATGCTGGATGTGTGTTCTGTTCTTCTCTTTCTCAGAGGCCACTAAGCTATACTGTCCCATAGGTCTTTTGGTTTTCATTGCCCCCATGCACATAAAGCAGTGTCCTAAAAGAAGTGACACAGAGAGGAGTCCTTTTGCAGCTCCTTCCAGAGGGCAGAATAGTAGGTGTATAATTTAATTCTTGTTTTTCCTTCCCAGAGAGAATTAAATAGCTGGGAGTTTTCTCAGAAATTGACATCCCCTCTAAAATTCATGCCGATGCAATGACATATATAATAATAATATTATAAGAAGTGGGCCTTTGAGAGGTGACTAAATTATGTCAGCCAGTCTCTTGAAGGAGAGCAGTTCCATAATAAAAGGCCCAAGACTGTCAGGAGCACCTTTTGACACTTCTACCCCTTCTGACATATTGAGACACTCAAATGGAGCAACTATTGAGGGATGGGTCTCCACTAGATACGGAATCTCCTAGCAGCCCTCCGAGCTTCTGGAATGTGAGAAATGAAAATGAACTTTTGTTTGTGGATTATACAATCAGATGTTTTGTTGTAGCAGTATGAATGAGTTGGACTGATAGGGATGTCTTCTGTACATATGTTTCTTTTATTGGCTGATGAATAAAACACTGTTGGGCCAATGAGGCAGTAAGATAAGCAGGAATAGGAAGAGAATTCTGGGAGGTGTAGTCAGATTGGCAGTCATGATGTGATCCCGGGAAGAGAGGACCCAAGTCAGGCGTTCTCCGGAAAGATAAGGCCATGCAGAAATACTTAGATTAATAGAAATGGGTTAATAACTATGACAGAATTAGCCAATAAGAAGCCCTAGCCAGTAGCCAACAGTATTTTAATTAAATATAACTCTCTGAGTGTTCATTTGGGGCTGACACAGCTGTGGGATATGGTTGGTGGGAAGAATGATCTGTACATTGTAACACTGGACTATCTGAAAGGGCTCTGACAAGAGGATGCACACATTTTCAAGGTTGTTTTGTCTTTTCCTGGAACCTTCTTAACTGGTTTCTGGATTTCTCCCAAAGGGGCTTCCACATGCATTGCTGGATTGATGTTTCTGGGGAGAAAAGAGGATGTGGGGCTTCCTAGTCTAACACCTTGCTATTGTCACTATTAGGCTGGCTTTCCTTTAGTGGGCTTTTTGTTATTGTTTTTGAGACAGGATTTCTTAGCCCTGACTGTCCTGGAACTCACTTTGTAGAGCAGGCTGGCCTCAAACTCACAGAGATCCACTTACATCAGCCTCCTAAGTGAAGGGATGAAAGGTATGCACCACCACCATCCAGTTTAGCTGGGCTTTTTAATAATAAAATCTATTAAATGATGGTCACCAAACAACTTGAAGGTAGTAGGCAAACCTCAATGAAACTAATGGTGCTCCAGTCATTGTGAATTATATGCATACAAGATAGAAAGAACAGAAACATGTTAGGAAAGAGTTTGTACAAGCTTCCTGACAAGTAGTATGATAATTTTGTGTAAGTTCATTGATAGAAATGGCTGGGCATATAAGGATGGTAGTCAGTTTTGGGTATTATAGTAGAAAAAAGGTCAGCTCATTAACTAGCTCAGGAACTTACCCCACACAAAAGACCCCAAATCTTTCCCACTGATTACCATTATAATCAAACAAAAGAACAGAAGATTATAACAAGTTTTTGTGATCTAAAGCCTTAATTAGCCGATGCACCATGAGTTATTTACAGTTCACTCAAAACATTTATGTATTATTTCATTTTTGCAACATGCTTGTTATGTAGATCTTGAGGAAATAGACTCACATATATTTTTATTGCCAACAGTACATAGATGCTAATTGTGGAAACAATCTGTTCAGAATTCTTAGAACTGTAGTATTAATTGTTAATATGATGCACTCAACTGTTATGACTGACAATAGACATCCCACTTTGTAAAATAGCTTGAACACTCTGCACTTAGCCCTTACATATGAACAAGTGCTTTTAGTGTAAGTTAGAATTATTAATTTTTTTCTCTGATTAAATATATTATCCTGTTGGCTTTGGGTTTCCTTAGTATTGATAGAGAATGAAAACTAGAGTTAGGATTCTCATGCTCTAATGTATAAGACTATTCTATGTCTTAATATAAATGAATTATTCTACAACTTCTTTCTGCCAGGAAACAATTCAAATAGAAAATCCAGCTTACCTTCCTAGACTCAGGATGTGATTCATCATGAGGTAAGTAGATCAGATTGTACTCTTTTGATCTACCTTTAATTTTGGTTTCCAAACAATCTATATCCCTTTCAAGGTTAAAAGCACTGAAAGTACACATGAGCGCTAAGGAAAATCTTAAAATTTCCTGAAATGCATTAGCCATCCTATTTCTATAACAAATACCATGTTTGTTTATGACAGTCTACATCATTAATCTAGATAAATACATGCACAAGTGAAGTGAGCTGGGTTTGCTGTGTTGCCCATTGCCCAGCAACCCATGGTTACAGCTGTTGTGCAGTGGAGACTGGGCAGAGCTGTAGAGCTTCTGTAGCATATGCTATTCTTTACACCAGAAGTGGCCTAGGCAGGACAGACGGAGAGCCCATGTTTACTAGTGGTTAATAGGTCAACTCTTCAGATACATTTTTTTCAAGAACTTTCTTTTCCTAAAATGTTAATGCTTGCTACAATTTAGGTGATGAGTATGCAAAGCTTTAAAAATAGTATTTATGCTTAAAATATGAATTTTAAAGACAAACCTACACATGCCTATGTTAATTATATGCTATTACTGTTTAAAGGCAACTTTTATGAACTTTGTACAATTCTAATAGTGACATGCTTACAATTACTAACATAAAATGTTATAAATATATGCACAAAACAAACACAGAAAGTGTCCCCAATTTTCACCTTCATAGTTTTTGTCCTCTAGGTAACTATTCTTCGCTTTGTATTCTTAATACAGTCTTCTTTACTATTAGAAGTACTTTCAGAAAGAGCTATAAAAAACCCTATAAATCTGAACCCAGTAAACAACAAAAAACTTCAACCCTAAAACCCCAAACCTATCTCTTTGAAACTGCTATATATATTATTATTATAAATAATTAACCCAAACAATATAGCAAGATAAATGATAAAATAAAACTGCATTGTTTTGTCAACTTAGTATTTAAACATGAAGTCTTTGGTTTATTTTGAATTTTAATTTTTTAGGATGGTGCTGTATCAGGATGCAGCTCAGATAGCCTAGAGTACAAAGCCTCTTACCTCAGTCTTCCATGTGCTAGGATTACCCATGTGTGCCACACACCTGGCGGGCAAATGGCTATTGAAACTTACATTCACCAGTAGTCTATTGTTGCAGGTAATGCCTGTTCCAAAAGCTTTGTTTAAAAATACAACAAAATATCATAGCAGTATTTCATGCTTCATTTAAAATTTCAAGCATCTATATTTTTAGATAGATGAGTTTCTTCAATGGAAAACATACTGTAGGTGTAGGGATTAGACTGTGTCCTCTTCAGCTAGCCAGTTTGTTATCTGGCAGATGTGCATTCCAGCTTCCTGCTCTGAATGTTGGCTGTTGTGTGGCATTTATGCTGCAAAGAAGCTGAAGACCTGCTCTCTGTCATCACCTGCCCTGTGACAACGGCAAGTCACTGTCTTTCTGAGTCAGTTGCCTTATTATTCAATTGGGCATAATTTCTAAAAGTATAAAAGACAAGACAGATATATTCACTACACACACTGACATTAATAATTATGTAGAAGGGAGAGACCTGGGTCCAAGAATGGGAGGGAATACAATAGCTTTTGTTGCTAGGTCTCTTGACAAGTTGGGGATAATTCATAAACAAAGGGAAAGTCCCTTTGATATTCAATGTAAATGATTATTTTATCTTTTACTCCTTTAAGGAGGAGTGCGTCATCAGAAAGAATGAGATTGATTTGATTTTCCTCAATTTTTTTCCTTCTATATGACAGCTAGCTTGAAACAATAAATTGGTATCTTTAATCCTCAAAATTCTTTGTATATAAAATGTAATTAACATCTGTCTTTCATAATTTAACAACATTTTAGTTATCGGTTATTATGTGCAACCACTTTCATTTTCCCAAGGAAAAAAACATTTATTTGTACTCATTTTAAAGTTTAAAAAGTACTTAAAACACAAAACCTTTTGTTCTTTCTTTCTTTTTTTTTTTTCTTTTTCCTTCTTTTGTGAAGACAGGGTTTCTCTGTGTAGCTCTGGTTGTCCTGGAATTTACTCTGTAGACCAGGCTGAAGATCCACCTGTCTGCCTCCCAAGGACTAGAATGAAAGGCCTGTGACACCACATCTGGCTGCCTTTTTTTCTTACAAGTATAAAGCTGAGGACACAGATACTAAAGTTTCTTAAGGCTGGAAAAAATAATTACAGTATAAAAATTACTAAATCCTTTACATTTTGATAAGTTATAAACCTACAAAATAAATTGCTTGGATGTCAATATTATAAAATTATGAACTTAAGCTCCTTTTGGTCTTTTGTTATAAAAAGAAAATTTATTTTAAATATGTGACCAATTCAAGCCTCAAAAGATATAGCTCAAGTTCAGAGACCCAGTTTATCAATTAAGCTTTTGTTTTAAAGAACAACACAACATTAATAAAAAAGCAAAGTACCAGTCCATATTTACATGCATGGCACTGGGTTAAACAAGGTTACTTATCTTGTTCTTCACTCCCCACCACTTTAACTACAGATTTCTAAGTGAAGACTGCATTATGCTAGATCTTTTGACATTTGAACACAGACTCATGGGTTGATGATTGGGAACATCAACAGGCTGGGTACCACGCAGGAACCATTTGGAATATTCTGGGACAGCCTATCCTATAAGATTAGTCATCTAAAAAAAAAAAATCACAAACAAAGGCTGGAGAGAGGGTTCAGTGGATAAAGTGCCTACTGCATAAGCATGAGGACCCGAGTTCACATCCTCAGCATACAAAAGCCAGATATGGTGGTATGCCCCTGCACGTTTAGGGCTGGTGGATGAAGACAGGGGGCTCCATGGAGCTCTCTGGCCACCAGTGTAGCTAATCAGTATAGGTGAGGTCCAACTAGAAAAAAGTTTCAAAAAACAAGGCGGAGCAAATGGAAGACATTTGCCAATCTCTAGCCTTTACAAGACACATATACACATATACGTACGCAAAGACTATACACACGAAATGAGGAAAGCTCACAAATGACCCCATTATTATTATTCTTAATTTGTCTTTCTATGTGCTCCCTGAGCCTTGCTTTCCTTATTTCTTCCTTTTGAAACTGTTACAATATTATTTCTGTGGTTTCTCTTTTACCCATTTTGTATCTGATCTGAATCACCTTCCCCATGTCTCTGTTTCCCACAGGTCACTCTGCTGAGAGGCTTTTGGGCTGTCCCAGATTGAGATTTCCCAGTTATGGCCTCAAACTTCCTCTGTCTATTCTGATATTCCTACTTTGTTTTTCCTCATTTTATGTACTGCCCTTCCATTGCAAAAATGCTTATTTATTTAGCCCAAATTTCCCCAATTTCAACCTCTATCATCTTTTTTTTTTTTTTTTTTTTTTTGACTAACACAGTTTTCAATCATGTCCATTTTTTTTTTCTCCCCCAAAGTTTTCCTTGCAGGTGGCAGTGGCACACCCTTTTAATCCCAGTACTTGGGAGGCAGAGGCAGGTGGATCTCCATGAGTTTAAGGCCAGCCAGAGCTGTTACACAGAGAAACCATGTCTCAAAAAACCAAAACCAAAACCAAACCAAACCAAAAAGTCTTCCTGGTATATCATTTGTAGAATCTTATATTTTCCCCCAAAAGGACAGAGAAACTAACTTTTTTTTTTTTTTTTTTTTTGGACAGAGTCTGTAGTCCTGTCTGGCCTGGTACTTACTATGCAGCCTCGAACTCTATAGAAATCTGATTCTGCCTCCTAAGTATTGGGATTAAAGATGTATGCCACCACCCCCAGCTTAACATTTACTGTTACCTTATGAGTGTTTCTCAGGGATTTTGTTCTGTGTCTAAACTACTTCTGTCATCATAACTATAGCGGTATAGAGAGTTTGATGCCTGAGATTCACATGAGAGAAATGATTTTTGCCAGTTCTCTGACTTTTATATATTTGCTCACACTTGAACACACATAGCCTCCCTTTTAATAAGGGAGGAGAAAAAAGAAAATAAAGTCAACAGTAAGGTAGATGCTGATTGCTAGTTCCCTTCTCCCCTTGTTCTTGCTCTAGTCCAGTCTTCTTAGGGAATTGTATAAGTACACCCCAAGAATATAGCAAGCATTCATGGCGGGGCACTTCTTCTGTTCTTTTCTACCTTTTTGAGACACAATTTTCCCTGAACTTGAAGCTTACTGATTAGGCTCCACTGATCGGCCAGAAAACTTTTCTCCTGCCTCTGCCCTCCCAGTGCAGTTATGGTTCCCGGCCTTACTCATTATTTACTTATTTAATGTGCATTTATGTTTTGTCTACATGTATGTCTTTGTGAGGGTGTCAGATGCTTTGGAGTTACAGACAGATGTGAGCTGCCATGTGGGTGCTGGGGATTGAACCCAGGTTCTCTGGAAGAACAACCAGTACTCTTAACAGCTAAACTATGTCTCCAGTCCCATGTGTCTGGCTTTTGCATGGGCCCTGGGGATCTGAATTCAGGTTTTTATGTTTAGGCAGCAAGCACTTCTTGTGTCTCTAATTTAAAATACTCATATGTACTCCATATTTCTGAGATCACCCACTCTCTTCTATCTATATAGAGAAAATACACCACCTTCTCTTTGAATTCTTCAGTCTTAATCATTAGTTCTTTGGGCGAATGGATGAACATACAAAACAAATGAAAGCAAAAATACCATAATTTTATTTTTTATCTAAGAAACATTTTAATTGTCAAGATATCTGAAAAATAAACACTGTATAGTTGTAAGGTGGTGATGATATAAATTAAAGGATAATTTTCCAGCTACAATCTAAATCATCAATATTTTCTATGATAAAGGTGGTTAAAGTTGCTGGCAATGGTTTGTGTCCCAGGCTGCACTGGGTGTATAACAGAATTGTAGAGGGCAATAGAAAGGGCTATGATATTAGGGAATAAGCAGTAAAGATTAGCTTTAGAAGAGCTGATGTTTTTGCCAATTATTTAAACCATATAGATAGATCAAGCCTATATAGCAGTATCATGAGTATGAGACACATGATTTTTGTTTTGTCACTGTATAATGTATTTCAACAGAATTCTCAATTGAGCTATTTCATTATTTGTTCCCTCATATTTTTTGATTGATTGTCCCCAGAGTCTGCCAACTCTGAATGCTATCCACAGAATTCCCCACAAGACTTGTTACTTGTTCAAAAGTGTGCTGAATGATGGAAAACAGATCCAGATTCTGGCTGGGAAGCTGGGAGGCATCGTCATGGGCTGAAGGGAAAATCAGGAGGTGAATGCAGTTTTGAGAGAGAGAGAGAGAGAGAGACTGATTACAGACCATGATCTGATGCTTCTGCTAATGGCAACAGGTTCACAGCCACATCAAGATTTAGAAAAACCCACTAGCATAAGGCACCCTAGCATCAGAATAGATTTATACCCAGTGACACATCAGAACCAACTTACAGTTGCTGAAGGAAGGTTGGTAAGTTACCCTAGGCCAGAGTTAGCGTTCCACAAAACAGCATTCAGCCACACAAACAAAGCCTGGTTATGTCTTTGGAAGAGACAGTCTTAAGCAAAATATGACTCAGTTTCCAAAGCTGTCACAGGTAAGAATCAAAGTCTCTAACACAAAGTAGGGAACAAGGAGCCCCTAGGAGTCATCTGACTGTTGGGGCCTTAGGGGCAAAGGACAGCAGCCCTGTCCCTGCCCCCACTATCATAGATTACCTGGATGTGGCTTCTGCAACCGGGCAAGAGAGCAAGGAGGACATGACTTCATCCCATCTGCTACTTGGCACTTAGCTCCCCTTCCCCTTATCTTGCAGTGCGAATCTGCTCAGGCCCTGGCACTCTCTCCTACTTTTCTTCCCAGCTCTACCACTTGGTTTTTACCAGTACAGATCCTACTGTGGCAGTGACAGCCACAGTGCATGTTTTAGAAGCCATTTTAATGTTCATTTTCTGTACTAAACAACCTCAAGTGGTTGGTTAGTCTCCTCTTACTTAGGATACAAATTCCTCATTGAGCCTCATTTTAACTAGAGAACTTATTAATCTCACCAATGATTTGAGATTGGGCAGGCAATAGCGATCCTTCATGATTCCACAGGTGAAGTAAATAGGGGGCACATTGCCATGGTCAAAGAGAAGGAAAAAAAAAAAAATCAAAAGCCACTGCTATTTCAACAGAGTGGATGGTATTTGAAATGGAGATGGGGCTGTTTACATGTCAGCTTAGAGCTGCAGATCTTCCAACAGCAAGACTGTGCTAATTACAATGATTTGTCTCAAAGGTTTGACTCGACAGTCACAGGAACTGTGGTGCAGTTCTATGCCTCTCTCTTCCCTTCAGCCTCTTCTATTACCAGGTAATTATCCAATTACTTGAACAAAAATGGCTGAAGAACTTGTCAGTATAACTTCACTTCATCAAAACTAAACCAGAACATTTAATGAGCATACTTGAATAAAAATTTATTTTTTAGGGTTTTTCTTTTTTTTTTTTCTTTCTTAATGACAGTCTCAGTATGTAGCTGAACTAGGCTTGAACTTGTGATTTTTCTCTCTCTGCCACTTGAGTGCTGGACTTATAGTTGTGTACCATGACATACAGGCCTAAATCATTTTCCCCCTTAAAATAAAAAAAAAGACTATTCTACATAATTTGTAGTGTGTGTGTAGTCTCATCATAATTTTTTTCAAGCAGGTTTTATTGTAGAAAGTTATAAAAAGTTCTCATACATAAATATCAACAGCAAGGTGTCACAATATGAGCTCCACAAAAGCATCCTTGATATTAAGGGCATTTACATGTCGTTAATCATAAGTCAGACACACTGTCAAGCATTTTGCACATTCATTTAATCTCCTTGATTAATTCTATGAATTTCATAATATAGGTGTATTTACCCCACTCTGTAAATTAAGAAGCCTTGAAGCACAGATGAATGGCTATGTTCGGAACTGGAAAGCTAACATTCTTCCCTAGAGCAGTGTACTTAGTCACAACATTGACAGGCTCCTCATGGTGTCCACAGATACCTGTAACTCTAATGTAGAGGTGCTGGCTTGACACTCTGGTCTTCTGCTGACCTTCCTGTGGGGGCTAATCATTAACTCAGCCCTTGTGCTGTATGAACTTATTACAATCATAGCAGCCACCATTTACTGAGTGCTTGCCATGTGCCAGGTCCTGGTCTAGTATTTAATGTATACTTAATCTCTCTAACAACCCTCTGAGGTAGGAAAGGGAACCTACGCTTACATGTAAACAATAAAAAATTAAGCATTAAAAGAACAGATTCCAATCCAAGGTTGTTTGACTCTGCTACATGACTATCCTCATGTTTTTGGCTTCAGTCATAGACTGGACTACAGTGCCCTTGAAGGCAGGCATCACATCTTACATTTGTTTAGTTCATTATATTTTAAACGAATTGATTCTAATGGACTTGGAGAGTGCTTTTTTGATGGATACAGGTAATATTTAATAGAATTTAGCCTGGTGCAGTATTAAGACACTGGGGGCTCTCATTACTCTATCCTTAGGGTTTACCTGTAGTTTCCAGTGGTCCTTTATCTAAAAGGGAAACATACCAGATTACAGAGACATTTACAGATCAAAAAGCAGTATTTCTAGAAAGCATTTATTATAGTTTCTGCTACACAACAGGCAATCAATAACAGTTTCCTAGCCCTTTGTAAGTAAGTAAGTAAGTATGTATGTATGTATGTATGTATGTATCTATCTATCTATCTGAGTCGGGAGTGTTGTTAGGCAAAGATTTTTTAACACAGGTTTAAATATGGGCTTTAATACAAAGAGAGATACTTAGGGAAAGCATAGTGCAGGTTTCCCAAGACAGAGTACATGTCTTAATGACTGCCATACATACTATTTTGGTGGACAATGAGGTTACAATCTAAAGGGCTTCTACAGATTTTTTTTTTTCATTTTTAGTAATGAAATGTAGGGTGGCTCCATAGGCTAAGAAGGGGTGAAGGAATGCTTACTACATGAAGTCACAAGGGGGTTGGGTTGAGGAGTGGTTTTTTTGTTTGTTTATTTTCTTTTTATAGAAGAAGGAGTTTATTTGGGGCATACAGTTTCAGAGGGTTAGAGTCTATAGCCATCATAGCTGAGAATATGGAATATGGCAGCAGGCAGGGAAGCATGGTACTCAGCAGCAGCTGAGAGTTTACATCTTGATTCACAAGCATTAGACAGAGAGAACTGGGAATGTCATGTGGGAATGTCATGGGCTTTTGAAACCTCAAAGCCAGCCCCCAGTGACAAACCTCCTCTAACAAGAACACACGTCTTCATCCTTCCCAAACAGTTCCACCAACTGGGACCAAGTTCAAACATATGAGCCAACGGGGGGGGGGGGGAGACACTCTCATTCAAACCACCACAACTGCCAACACATAAGGAAGCCATAACACACACACACACACACACACACACGATGCACTCTGATGGAGATATATATATATATATATATATATGTGTATATATATATATATATATCTTTACTTTTCTATAAGTACAGTAGATTTTATGTCCTGGGAAAGACTCAAAAATACCTAAGAGAGTTCCAGTATTTATTTTTCATGCTTTAGATGATATAAAGAAAATTTTCTTTGTGTACAGAGGGCCCTGTGTTGGCCCATTCTGAAATTGGAATGAGATAATGATTTTATTTTATTTTTCATATCAGATAGCAGCTTTCTTTCCCTTGATGGTACATTTCTAGCCTATCTCTAGTTATAAGTATGGTAAGGAATGGATAAATCATCAAGGAATGTTCTTCCCATGAGACAGTTCAATGGGAGACAAAGTGAGCCATTTACATCACACACAAGTTTTATTGTAAATAAGTTCATAGTATGACTTGACGGATTTACAAAAAATTGCAGATTTTATAGATGGGCCATAATATGGGCATGTTACACATTTGGGCCTTAAGCATGGTTTGTTGCTATTTTAATAGTCTTACTTGAGGTATCTCTATGTAAAAGGAATATTGCCTGTATGTAGGCAATCTTCATGGCAAACTTTGCTTTTGTGCTAGCATTCTTGATAATCAGCTGGTAAGAGATTTTCCTTCTGGAGAGCTCCTTTCTTTTTCTGTGTTTGTCTTTCCTCCCTGGGCTGGGGTGCCGTCTTTCCTCATCAGTTCCTGCTTTTCTCATCATCACCTGCACCATGCTGGTGCTACCTGGTAAGGGAAGTCAACCTCTGGAGATGCTGCTTTAACAGTACTTTGAACACATGCACAATGACTAATTTAATTTTTTTATTTCACGCAGTAACATTATTCCTGATCCTTTTGCTATTACCTCCCAAGTGCTGGCATTATAGGTATAAATTATACCTGGCCTTTTGTTTTTTGAAGTCAGGATCTTGCTATGTAGCTTGGGCTGTTCTGGAACCTATTATGTAGTGCACAGTGGCTTCAAACAGAGCACATTCCTGCTTTAGCCTCCCTAGCATCTTGGTCACAACAACTGATTTTAGCATATAGTTTTGGAAAAATGTTTACATGCATTTGTATAATTGTTGCCATGTGTTGTATTTAATATAATCTCTTTCTTCTCAACTTAGCTCATGAGATATATTAGATTTTAAAGGAGAAAATTACTAACTGAGCTAGAAAAGTAGCCCTTCTGCCTCTCTATTCATATAGCAAAAGATGTCAAAATATAAAATGTGAGGTAGAGCTGAATGCTCCCCAAGAATGTTCACATTATAATCTCTAGAACCTGCAATACCTTACCTTATCTTACACAGTAGAAGTAACTAAGATTACAGATGGAATTCTGTTACTAGTCAGTTGGCCCTAAGTTAGGAAGATGGTTCTGGTTTATCTGGGTGGGTCCACTGTGGTCACAAGGGTCCTGAAGAGAGAACTAGATAGATGACAGGATGAGGACAACCTAGTCCAACACTGCTAGCTTTGATGATGTAGGAAGAGAGTACAAGCAAGGAATATAGACAGCCTCTAGACTCTGAAAGAACAAAGCTATGGATCCTTCCTTGGAGACCCCAAAAGATACATGGACCTACGTGGTGATATATTGTTTATAATATTGTTTATGATTTAATAAAGCTTGCTTGGGTATCAAATGCAAAGTTAGCCACAATCTGTAGAGGGTGTGGTGGTATATACCTTTAATTCCAGGACCCAGGAGACAGAGGCAAATGTATCTTTGTGAATTCAAGGCCACCCAAGGATAAATGACAGTAAATCAGTCTAAAAGAACAACATAGCTTAGGCTTTTAGTCCCAGCACTAGAGGTATATAAGGAAGAAGCAAAGGGTCTCATGTGGCAATTAGTCTCCAGACAGAGGGCAGGAAGGCAGGCATTCAGTCTCCAGCCATGCTGAGGATTCTCAGAGCCAGGATTTTCCTACTTTTGGTTTTCTGATCTTCAGCTTGAACCCCAATACCTGTCTCTGGGTTTTTATTATTCATGTTGCAGACCTGTTAGTCCTTTCATTTTACCCTACAATATTAATTTTGGTCTTTTAGTTATTAGATGTGGAAGAACAACAGTGTATTGTTTAAGCAATTAAACCTATAGTGATTTTGTCATAGTAGCAGTAGGAAACACTCATAGTACTTAAATAGTGCCAAAATTTTGCAAAAACAGTTTTGAGAAGTGATAGTATGAATAACAATGGAAATAATTTGATTGTACTAGAAGTCATTTATTTTTATTGGTTAGAAAAAAATGTTTGTACTTCTTGCTTCAGTCACTAAAGATGCCTTATTTATAAACATGGCAAGACAATCATGAAAAAAATTTTATTTATAGCAGAAGAGGTGGTTTATTATTATCATTGTGCATCTATTTATTTATTTATTTATTTATTTATTTATTTATTTATTTATTTATTTATTTTTGAGACAGGGTTACTCTGTGTAGCCCTGGCTGTTCTGGAACTTGCTCTATAGACCAGGCTGGCCTCAAACTCAGAGATCAGCCTGCCTCTGCCTCCTGAGTGCTGTGATTAAAGGTGTGTGTCACCCCTGCTTGGCTATTTAAATTTTTTTTTTTTTTTTTTTTTTTTTTTAGTTTTAGAAAGTCCTGAAATTAACCATGTAGCCCAAGCTGGCCTAGAACTCGAACTCATGTAATTCTCTTACCTTGGCCTCCCTTGTGAGCCCTGTAATTCCAAGCAAGAGCCTTCATATATGACTAATAGAGATTATTGTTTGGGAAGGTAGAAGCCATGTTGATAATGCCACTATAATTTCCTTTAGATTAATCAATAGTAAGTAGGCTGCCTGACTCTCACATTCATATATTTTACTTAATGTACAATTCTACATGCAAAATGAAATTTTAATGACATTGTTTCTTTTATGTTGTCACAGATTCTGCTCATCTATACATTTCTCCTCTGTCACCTCTGTTTTGCCTGCAATGTTGCCCATTCCACACAAACTGACCGTCATTAACCATACACTGCCTCACAATCTGGAAGTCCACATTAGTCTCAATTGTGTGGCATTCTGTTGTTTGATTGTTACTCAGCATCACTTCAGGTTTGTCTGCCTTGTTTCCCTGTAGTAGATGGCTTCATGTACTTTACGACAATATGCTGTTTTTATGTTAGAACCTCCTAAAATAAAGTTGAAAGCACACAACCAAATGAACAAAGTCAATGAAGGCTCCCTTCCATCTGTGAAGCACTTGTTTCCTTCAGTTTCTAGGTGTCTCCCTCCTTAGCTCTGTAAGGTTGGCTGGTTTGCTGATTTGCCTCTAGAGTTATTCTTTATCTAGTTGAAGAAGCACAGCATAAAAGATGTGATACCAAGTTCAAGGGGTCCTGGCCTCATGCTGCAAAACAGACGCCTATAGATTGGTGTCTGTCATTCACGCTATGGCTTTCACTGACTGCTTATGTGACCTGTGAACTTTGAAACCTTCACTTGTGTTACTGATACAGGGTTTCTTGTTCAGATATTTCTGGCAAGAAACGATTGAGCCTTTCATCAACATTCAATAAAGAAAAAGTTGGAACCAACAGATAGAACTTACTGTTACTAGTTTACACCATGAAATATTAACAGCACAAAATGTTAATTAATTTCTAATTCTCTATTCTATTATTTAGATTTCATGAAGGTTGATTGGACTTGATCCATCATTTTACGGAAAATTAATTATTTCAAATACATGCACCACTTTATGCAACCTGCCTGATTTGCATTGAGGAAAATTCAGCAGAAGTAATTGAGGCACAAGCAAATACTGGCACTGACTGAACTCAATTTTCATTCCAAATTTCTGCAAAATCCCAAGGCACAACAATATCAGATGCAAGGGGGAAAACAAACAAAAGCAGTGTGAAAAGGGAACATGAAGAGAGAATATTACAAGAATCAGAGAACAAAGGGATCGCAAAACTATTTCAGTGCCTAGATGAGCAGTGAGGGCTTCATTCAGGCAAGGTGGGAGAAGATATCATATGGCATCCTGACAACTGATGTCTTCATTTAAATGTAAGAATTTACATTCTAATTAGAAAGAATTTACATCTTAATCAGAGCAGCTGTATTATCTTGTTACTGTTTTTTTCAAAGGTAATGAACTACAGTACTGCTGTGCCTTTTCAACCAGAAACTAAACAGACAGCATCCAGTGTTATTTTATAGCTTACCTGCTGTAAGCTGTTATTAATATTTTCAAAGATTAAATCCTAACTAGAATCTTTAAAAAATGAAAACGTATTTGACATCACTAGAATAGTGCAAGGCTTGATTTGAAGTATTTAAACAAACCCCATTCCATATTCTATGTTAAATGTAGTTATTTATCAAGTTAATAGCAGCCTCTTCTGATTTATTTAATACAATGTTGTTTTCAATCAGGAGGATGTGGCAAGAAACTCTGAAGTAACTGCATCCAGGAAAAACCTTCTCAGATTCACCCTGGGCTGCCAGAGACACTTCCTAAATGTAAGCTTTGCCCTAGCCAAACCACTTCAAGTGCATTCTCTCTCTCTCTCTCTCTCTCTCTCTCTCTCTCTCTCTCTCTCTCTCTCTCTCTCTCTCTCTCTCTCTCTCTCTCTCTTTCTCTCTGACGCTTAACAAGAAAAGGCAACAAGATAATATTTTTCTTGCATTTTAGATGACTTTTTAGGGTGGCATTAATAACACTACAGACATAAAGCTTCACAAATACACACAACTTTCAAGTGAAGAACATATTTTTCCACACTCTTCTACCCTAGGTTGTTCATAATGACAGTAACTAGACTTAAGGACAGGTACTTGGTGATATCTTTACAGAATCAAGCCTGTCAGTCACATGGGAATCAGCCTGAGCTCACTGACCCATGGTTTAGAAGAAATTGGGCTTGGCCTAAAAGAAATCAAGCAGGAGAAAATTACTAGTGTTAATAAAAATGTAAAATGCCACCTTTGTCCCTAGCACTATGCATCTTCAGGTTATTGATACTTATTTTCATCAACTGCATCATTAAAATGGAGCTTTAGTATGAGCCAGCCTGATGACAATTTTCAGGTTTACCATTTAACTGGTTAGATAATACAATTGTTTTATAGTGTAAAGGCAAACAAAAGGTCTAAAGCTGTACTTACCTGATGATTAAATAAATGCCTGACTTAGTAATTCAAATATTTTTTTTTTAAAAAATTTTGAGTCCAAAATAGCTATGAGAGGCATTTATCTAACCACAGACTTTATGGATCCATATACACAGAAGTAAAACAGATCACATACAATTTTGCTTTATTTTTTAAAAAGACTAACACAATAGTTGCAGGTAGATTAAAAAAAAAAAAAAGACTGAGTTAATCTTGCAGAGTTTTCCTAACCTAGGTTGCTCTGGTGACAAAAAGAGATAATTATTAGTGCACTGCTGTCTAGTCTTGTTCTTCTACTATAGACAGTTTATAGAAGGAATGATTCAGAGGGACCTGGCTGAATTACTGGCTCTGAAAGATGGCTTCATGCTGATGTCAGAAAGTGGCAGCCACTTCTGAAAGGCTATTTGTCTATGGCTTTTCTGTAGCATTTATTATGAGGGCACCTAACACGGCACAGGACAGACTGACATCAATATCAAAGGTGTCCAAGAGAAGTTTCTGATTACCCCTATACTTTATGGAATCTGCCTGCCTTGCTAGAAAGATTCTCTGAAAAGAAAGACATTTTATATTTCACACTCTCATCTACTATAAGTTAATATAACCCACTTACACTTAGCATGCGCCAGAGTGTTATCCCACCATCATCAAATTTGTGCTTGGCCTCACGTTTACATAATCGTAACTTCACGTCCAGTGAATAGATGTGATAAACCATAATATATGGCCAGTTTACTTTATTGCTTTCCTTATCACTTTTGGTTTGGAGTATCATAGTTGCTTCCCAGTTAGATTGCAGCTCAGGCATGGGGGCTTAGTTGGTAGAGTGTATGGACCCTGGGTTTGAGCTCTTGTGCTTTATATACCAGGCACGGTAGGGCAGGCCTATATGTGTACCTCCTAGGAGGTGGATCCAGGAGGATCAAAAGTTCTAGACAACATCAGATACATAGTGAGTTTGAGGTCAACTTGCGATAGATATGATTCTGTCTCCAAAGAAACAAATAAATAAACTAAACCAAAGTAGAAACCAGCTCAGTTGTTCTTGCTATGCAATTTTTAGATATTGGTAGTTGGCAACATCAATGGCCCTATGGAGGTAACAGTCAGAAGTCGAGGGAAGTTAAGGGAAAGGCGCATCATGATTTTCAAGTTGCTCTTTTTTTTTTTTTTTTTTTTTAATAATTATGGTAACTAGACTTAGGTATTGGCAGCTGGTGATATTGCAAAAATCAAGCCCACTGTTCATAAGAGAATCAGCCTGAACTCACTGACACATGGCTTACTGTAAGCTCCTTTAGTCACAAGATGCAGAAATGATGTGACTGCTAACTTAAATCTTCACTCTCTGGGTCTTATTTTTCTCAGCTATGACATGCGAGAAGTTTGTTAGTGGTCTCTTTTTCACTAAAAATATAATTGATTCCAGTTTAAATCATCATTTCTACTTCTTGGTCTTAGTTATTTATAACCAATTTATATCTTACTCTTTTATCAACAATCCAAAATACAATTTTCATTTTTCTGGCCATCTAAACCCTGCTCATTTGAAAATCCTTTTCCAAGTCTCATCCTGCTCACATTACAATTTCTTCTTACTTTAGTTCATATATTCAACAAATATACACTGAGTGCACTCACAAAATTAGTAAATATATGCTGTTATGCAAAGAATGAATGAGAGAAACATGGCTCTTTAGCTAAAGGAGTGTCCAGTGTGTGAGGCAGTGAGAAGCTCCTAAAGAAGATTAAAGATGGTTACAGCTGCAAGGGAGACAGCAGCTGGCTTATACATACATGCATTCTTTATACAGTATCAGAGAATACTTATATGCTACAGTATTTCAACTCCATAGCAATAATTAAACCTATTATCTTGAGCCGGTTTTGAGCTTGCATGAAATCTAGCAAAAGATTAGTCTTGTGTCCCAGCACCTGCATCAGGTGGTTCACAACCACCTGTAACTCTAGTTCCAGGGGATCTGAAACTCCCATGGTTTCCACATGGCATGTATGTATAGGTGATGTGCACATACTCATGCAGACAATTATACATACACATAAAAACTTCAAAAATTCAAATAATATAAAGTGTTTATGAGATTTTCAAAAGGAACAAGCAATGATTTAGTCTTTAAAGGCTTCTCCTTTAAGCCCTAAGTATGGGCTACTGATGTACCAGATAGAACAATGGGAGACACCTCATCTATAACACACACAAAAAAATCCATTTGTAAGCCCATCCATAGTTGGAACCTTATTCTATGTTTCAGGTTTCTTCATTATTTTTCTTTAGTATTGCTGGTACTCAATGGTTATAAAACTACACTGTCTCTCTTTGAGTCTACTCTGCTGGTGAATTCCTTCTTAAAATTGCCTTTTCATATCTTGTTATATTCTTATATTCTTTCTCTTTTTTACCTTCTCCTCCTCCTCCTTTTTTTTTTTTTTTTTTTTTTTTTAAGGCAGGATTTCTTTGTAGCCCTGCCTGTCCTGCAACTTGCTCTGTAGACTAGGCCAGCTCTGAACTCACAAAGATCCACTTGTCTCTGCCTCCCTAGTGCTAGGATTAAAGGTGTGCTCACTGCCGCCAGACAATATTGTTACAATCTTAGCACATAAGCATCAGTATGCTTTATTTTTAATGAAATAATGATGTAAGGATGATCCACCTGGGACAAGCATGGCCATAGCTTTCCCCCTTTTCTAGGTAAGTGGTTGATATAATTATGCTACTTTTGTTTAACTCTATTTTAATCTTATAAATTTTGTGTCTTCTAGGATCTATGACAATTTCAGATTAAACTCCTGATGCAGGAATTCTAGGCAATTCGAAATTAAAATCCAAAGAGTCTTCTCTAAGCATTAAGTGAAATACGAAGCGAGTCTTGTGGTCTCTCTTAGCATGGGTACAGTTATAGAAAACCAGCTGGCCATCACCCTTCTGTTCCCTCAAGAGATTCCTGGCACTCGCAGGTATTATGGGGAGTTGAAGCACGAGTGTGGGTTGAGACACAGGTACCAAGGCTGGCAGAGAAAGACTGCTAACCTGTCCCCATCTGGGTCCAAACAAAACAAAACAAAACAAACAAACAAACAAACAAACACAGACAAGGCATGAAAACAAAAAACAAAAAACCTGTTTTACACTCCACAAGGCAGGTGCTATGTGAAAATATAAAAAGGTCAGAACATCTCAGAGAAGCTGGCTGAACTTGTTCTGTCCAGGGGCCTACTTCTACCCTGAGGATGGTTTATTCCTTCCCAAATAAACTCTCAATTGCTATTAAAAAAAAAAAAAGAAAGACAGAAGAAAACCAGAAACTGCAATTGTTTAGTGTTTCAAATTGCTCAAAGGAAAGTAGTAAGCATAAGGGACATAAAAAATCAGAACACAATATATTAATAAAACAAAGCAATTATATGACTATGCCATGCATTTACTATTTATGTTTATGTATAGATAGGGTCTTACTGCATAGCCCTAGCAGACCTAAAAAAAACTCTCTACATAGACCAGGTTGGCTTTAAACTCACAGAGCTACGGTTCCTCTGCCTTCCAATGATTAAAGGCTAATGCCACCACATCCAGGCTTTTACAGAAATTCTTTAAAGCTATATTTAAGAGCCAATACAATGATCACTTTGTTCTCCAAAGTCACAGGGAGACCTAGTCCTATGTTCTTCTTGGGAGCATATCCCACCCATCACCTGTAATTCCTAGTCAAGGAAACATAGTAAAAAGAAATGGATCTATCTTCCTCTTAAATACAAAACAAATGCCAAGGTGAGAGTCATGCAACATTTAAACATTTACACGCCCCCACACAACCTCACAAACCAGCTCAGACATGAAATGCTTTGCAAATCACACAAGGCACCTTTACTGTGAAATCAAGATCATCAAAAGAGATAGAATGCTAGGAAAAGAATCAATTAGAAGACACAGAACAAGGTCAGCTGACTAGCAATAAATACAATTATGGAAGGAAAAAGGAGCCAAAAAGATGGAAGCATTTTTCCATGTGGAAGTCAAAGGAGGAAAGAAAAGTAAACATCAGAGAAAACCCAAGCACTAGCATAATAGGTAGTACAGAAGAGAAGGCAGAGAGGGACAGGAGAGAACATCCCGATCTCAAAGGGAAGTCACTAAGTTGACATTTTAAAGAAATTATTGAAATGTGTAAACAGATTCTGAATTATAGTTCAAGTATGTACAACAATTTAAAATTTTATGAGTGTTTTTCTTGCATTCACGTCTGAACCACATGCATTCAGTGCCTACAGAAGCCAGAAGAAGGCATCAAGGAACTGTAGTTACAAATGGTTGTGGTTGCCATGTGGATGCTAAGAACCAAGCCTAGGTCCTCTGCATGAGCAGCAAGTATTTTTAACCAACCACTGAACCATCTTTCCAGCTCTATAACTGTGATTTTAAAACTCAGATTAGTTTTAACACTAAATTTTTACTAATAAATCAGTTTGATATAATTCATTCATATGATTTTGAGGCCTTTATCAGAATCTTTATGTCTTATTTTATTTTATATTTAATAAATGTTTTATTTAAATTGGAATTTGTTTCAAAAAGTGATAATAGGAGTTTTGTATCTTCTGTTTGAATTGGGTACGTTAAAAAAAATCAGGATCTCAAGTGATAAGAGATATTTTGCCTGATGCATTTGCAATAAAATGCTGCATTAAAACTAAATGTATTGCCTTGAATTCTTGATCACCACTGAAGGTAGAGAAAATGCACAGATGGCACTGGCCATAAAAATATAATTAAGCTTTACAATATTGTCTTTACCAGTTCTCGGAATGCTGAGTGTGATAGCAAACATCATCTTGAAGCAAAGTTCTATGTGTGTACATGAAAGACAGCACAGACAGTTGCCTCAGACAGTCAAAGTGAGGGCCCTTGCTTGCAATAGAACCAATGTAGGGGAGGGCATTTTAACTTAAGAAAACCACTGTACCAATTCCTTTTCTGTCATATACTTTGCTTTCCTCAAAAATATAAACTGTGAGCTGGAGAGATGGCTCAGCGCTTAAAAACACTTGCTACTTTTGTAGAAGGACAGGGTTCAGTTCCCAGTATCTAAATCAGGGGCTCACAAGTATAACTCTAACTCTACGGGACACAACACACTCTTCTGTCCTCTTCTGGCATCTGTTCTCACACAGCCAGACAAACATATTTCTGAATAAAAACAAAATGAATCTTAGAAATGTAAAATGTGACACAGCAGCATGAATGACCACCAGAGAGACTGGAGACTTGTCCTGGGACAGCTGGGTAATGATCTGGCTAAGGTCCCTGGAGAGAAGACATGGAGACAATCTTTTGAGGTTTCTTTTTGTCTCGTTATTTCCAGTTTCAGTAAGTGGAGACTGACAGCAATCATGTAACTGCCTCACACCCTCTCCTGAATGAAGCAACAACTAAGTTAAATTAGATTAAAAACATATACACTTAATTCAGATTTTGTCAAAACAAGGGTTAGTTATGCTTTGGAAAAACATCATTTTGATTACTTGCAATTGCTAAAGACTGGCAGATCCATATACACGTTAAGTCATTAAATCCAAGAAGCAGCTATAGTTCTCACCAGTCTCTGGGGAACAACTAGCAACCACAACTGTTATCCAGAGAGCTACCATGCCACATCCTCATTTTGGTTTTCTGTGCCAGTCACATAGTGGGCTATGGGCAAAGACAACAACCAGTAAATGGAGGCTGACAGGGGTCCCAAGAAACTAAACACAAAATCATAGGCTCCTCTTCATGTGCTATGCTTAGCGAGCCAATTAAATAAAACAATAACATAAGTAGAAGCAATACAAACTTTAGGTGGTAACTTGAAGCTGTTACCCATGGAGGCAGCCACCCAAAGTCAGCCACAAAATGAAAGGGGTGCTGGCATGGCAACTCATTGGCAGTGCTTAATAGTTTTTTTTTTTTTTTCAGTGTTTTTTAAAAATGTATTTCACCAAATTGTGTTTAACATGGATGATAATCATTTTCCTCATAAAAATTTAAGTAGGAACTCCTGAATTAACTATTTCTAGTAATCTTTTGATACAGATATCATCATCTGCAACTTCATGTTAGAAAGTTTAGAAGGAACTTTCGTTTTGCTTGTGAAAAAGCACCTTGATTTTTCTTCTTTTGTTTAAAAAATTTATTTTTTTGGTAGAAAGACCCTAAGAGAGAAATACATGGTCCCTGAAGAAGGGGAAAGGGACAAGAACTCCTGAGCAAATTGGGAGCATGGGGGAGGAGGAGGGAGGTAAAAGAGAAGGAGAGAGGAGGTGTGGGGAGGAGAACAAGAGGGATCAGGAAGACTTAGTCAGGGGAGGAATAGAACAAGAAAAGATATACCTTAATAGAGGGAGCCATAGGTTTAAAGAGAAATCTGGCACTAGGGAAATGTTCAGAGATCAATAAGGATGACCCCAGCTAAGAATCTAGGCAATAGTGGAGAGGCTATCTTTGATGCCCTTCCCCTATAATGAGGTTGATGACTACCTTAATTGTCATCCTAGAGCCTTCATCCAGTAGCTGATTGAAGCCGAAACAGACACTCACAGCTAAGCACTGAGCTCTTGAGAGGGAGTTGTTGAGAGGGAGGGGGGACAAGCAAAGCAGCCATGACCAGGCTGGGGAAACCCACAGAAACAGCTGACCTGACCTAATGAAAGCACAGGGACTCTGGTGGTAAAGCTGGGGAACCAGTATTGGACAGAACCAAGCCCCCTCTGAATGTGGGTGCAGTCAGGAGCCTCGGCAGTCTATGGGACCTCTGACAGTGGAACCAGTATTTATCCCTAGTGCACAAATGGACTTTGGGAGCCCATTCCCTATGGAGGGATACTCTCTCAGACCAGATACATAGAGGAGGGCCTACCATCCCCCAAATTATGTGACAGACTCTGATAATCCCCCATGAAAGGCCTCACTATACTTGGGGAGTGGGTAAAGATGGATTGGGGGAGATGTGGGAGACATGGAAAGATGGGAGGGAAAGGGAACAGGGGATTTATATGTACAATAAGATTGCTTCTAAATTTAAAAAATATATAATTAGAAAAACTGATCTGGGCATAAAAAAATCATTTTTCACTTTACATACCAACCCCAGTTCCCTCTCCCTCCCCTTCTCTCACTCTCCCCATCTCCTCCCTTTCCATCCCCATCCACTCCTCAGTGGGGGTAAGGCCTTCTTGGGGAGTCAACAAAGTCTGGCATACCAACTTGAGGCAGGACCAAGCCTAGAAGGGACTTTTCAAAAGGTCACATACCTTAAAAACGGTTGTAGTAAATTGAAAAATTTCAGGTATTTCCTGATGCCAAAATGGATGCCTAACACTTATTTAACATATGTTAAGTTCCTTCTAAGGTTAAGATTTAATGCTATGTAAATGTCTGTGACAAAAGTCACCTACATGTAAAACCATGAGTCAGATTTAAAAGAATATATGTGTCCAGTGGTAAAATACACAGAACATAGCATTTACCCTGTAAGCACCTCTAAGTGTATAGCTTAGTGGTGTTAGTGTTTCACCCCCTTGTGCAACCATCAGCACTATTGTTTTTCAGGCCTGTTTCACTTTCTAAACTGAACCTCTGTAGTCATTAAACAAGCGGTTATCAACATGTGGGTCACAACCCCTTTGGGGCCATATATCAGAAATTTACATTATGATTTATAACAGTTGCAAAATTACATTTATGAAGTAGCAACAAAATAATTTTATGGTTGGGGGTCATCACAACATGAGGAACTGTATTAATATCACCGTATTAGGAAGGTTGGACCATTAAATAACTCTCATTTCTTATTCTAACCTGATTTAAACATTACACAATATATATTTTAAAAAAACACATGATATCCTATTAATAAGTAAATTGTCATAATCTTTTTTTTTTTAACCAATTTTTGCAGTACTGGGGATTAAACTCAGGCCTTTGCATATGCTAGACAGGAGTTCAGATACTTAGTGGTATCCACAGCCCCTTGTTTTATTTATTTTGGAGACAGAGTCTAACTAAGTAGCTATACTAGCCTCGATATCACTATGTAGTCCAGGAAAACACTGAACTTGGGACTGCCTTACTTCATACTCCAGAGTGATAGGGCTACAGAGAAGTCACCATACCTCGACACTTCTCCATTCTGGTTTTGCTGGGAGTCAAAAACAAAAGCAGGTAAGCAAGACAGATTTCCCAGTGTGGCACTTGAATTCCTTCAATTCCTCAAGGGCATCACACACAGTGGTTGCCTTGTTGGCAACCTGCCATCTCTAATAGCTTCTCCACTCCTCCTGCTGTCTTCTCAACCATGCTGACTACAAGGTATCCTTAAGGCCATGGTTTAAAGGTCTGCATAGGCATGCACTTGACCACTGAGCTGTACCTCAGGCCTTTGGAAGGTGTCATCTCATTCTACTACTAGTCCATCATTTACAAATAATCCCATGAGTATCCAATGACAATGTCATTCTTCAAAATATTTCTCATTACTTTGTGGACTCAAGGATTTTCTCTCTGTTTCATTCTCAGCAATGGTACTTAGAAAATTCACAACCAAATGCATGTGTCATGTGGCTGTGGTGGTACTACTATCTACAAATGAAACCATCTAAATTAGTTCAATACAAAACAAAAATCAGAGCCCCAGCAAAAGCAATGGAATTACTAATGTTGAACTGTATGTATCATTACTATTTTTTACATGTAATACATTTTCTGGAGAATGTCATATGAGTAGTACATTTACAGTATTTTCATCTTCCTTTCTCTACCTTCAACTTCTATGTCCCTCTACTCCCTCTCAACTTCGTGTCCTCTGTAATTATTACTATTACACATAACAAACACACACACACACACACACGTAAATATAATCTGTTGAGAACATTCAGTGCTGTGTATATGCACACGTGATTAGTATTGGTCACTTGGTATTGGATAAGTTATCAGGGAGCTCATACCTGGAGAAAAATCAATTCTCCATTTCTTAGAAGCCATCAGTTGGCTATAGCTCTTCATCTAGGGACTGGACCACGTGAGATATCCACTACCCACAATGGCATGGCAACTGGTATTTGTCATTGTATGTGTCTTATTTAGGTAACCATATAAGATTTCATGGGTTCGGCTCCCTGTCAGAGGTAGAAAACACTATTTTGCAATAGTCCTTTGACTCTAAAAATCTTTTTGTTCCCTCTTCTGTGATGTTCCTCTAGTCTCAGGCATATGGGTTGTAAAGTGGATGTGTCAATTGGGGACGAGCTCTCCTTGGTCAGCTGCTCTTTGCATTTTGACATATTGTGGATTTCTGTGATGATTTTGAAATTTCTTGGACTCTTCTGATGAGTGATCAAAGGGAGGCTTTCCAAGATTGGTATTGGTAGGGTTTTGGTAGGTAGTCTATGGCTCATGGGGTGAGCATTGTCACTCCAAGTGGTATAACTTATTTAAATTATTTATATATGCATACATATACACTTAAATATGTTGTATATATGTTTGTAAATAAACATAAAACAATGTTTCCGGTAGATGGGACTGTAAGAGATAAAGAGAATTATCACACTTAAGTTTTTTAGAAAGTTGAGAAAGAAGTTCAGTTGAGAAAAAAAACCCTATAAAACTTTAGTAACAATTCTACTGCATGTGAGGAACTGCTTTGTTTTAAAGAAAATAATGCACATGGCCTCAATAGCAGTTTATATTTAAAAGAACTAAATGGCCACATTTTTAAGTAAAATATGCCTTGGCATTTGAACAGCTGTTCTATCTAAGTCAGATCTGAATAGTGCTGTTTAACCTTCCCAGCTGTAGCGGGGGTGGTTTGTTAGTCTATTCCAGCATGAAATATGCATAGTATACTTAAATTTGAAACTTTAAACACATATTTGTATTAAACTGATAAGTTTTAGTCATATACAACTATTTTAGATAAAGCCTTTATCTTTCTGTGAGTTACTTATTATTCTCAACTATACTGCATGTTTCAGAAGGCTTTAGTTAATTTAAAAAATCCTTCAAAACCTTTATACTTAGGTCATTTATTTTTAAACTTTTAGTTTTACTAATGAATAAAAATACATTTTTATCTATATATGTTTACAATTGCATTGGTGCAACCACAGGAAATTTCAAACCACTTTTCCCTCCTATATCATTCCCTGGCTAATGCAAATATAATGGAATGAGAAGGCAAGACAAGAGGAAGGGCCAAGTACTGTTCCATCCTACAAGATGAAAACTAACAGGGGCTAAGAGCAACATGTCTGTAAACCATGGATGTAGTGAATAAAAATTTGTTCCTCAAAGTCAGATACACTCCTAGAAAATGTGCAGTATTAAAACATTAAGTTTGTTAAGCAATTTGAAAGCTAATACACGGAAATATTCCTGAATACATACTGCACATGGCTGATGGGAGATGTCATTCTGTAAATGTTACTCTTATTGATTAATGAATAAAGCACTGTTGGCCAATAGGAAAGCAAGATAGGTAGGACAAGGAGACTAGGGGGAGAGAGGAAGTAGTAGGGAGGAAATCCAAGATGGAGGACGGAGAGAGCAGAATGCTAGCCCCTCTCTCCGGTAAGATGAGACCACATGGAAATACTTAGATTGATAGAAATGGGTTAATATTTAAGACAGAGCTAGTGGATAAGAAACAAGTAGCTGGCCAACAGAATTATATCTAATACAGAGTCTCTTTGTGTTATTTGGGGCTGGCGTGGCAGAGGACCAGGCCAGTGGAAAAACCTACTCATAACACATGCCAACGTACATACAGCAAACACTGCCACAGATATAGTTATTAATGTGTCTTTATGGATAATATATCATAAAGACATTCTCATTCTCTCTCTGTTCTTCCCTCCTTGGCCTTGTGTTTTGGAGAGCTAAGAGTAACAGTGATTTAGAAAACGTTTCTTGTACGTAGACACCATTGTTTCCTATCCCCTCTCTGACACACAAGTATATGTGGAAGGTCTCTTGGTAAGACAGCTAATCTAGGGCTAGGATATATGAAAGGTAAGATAAAAATCTTGTGACAGAAAGCAAGGAGCCACCAAAAGAATGACAGAGACATGAGAAAAAGCACAAGAGCCAAACAAGAAGTGCTCATTAAATTTTGGTAATTTGAATATTAAAATAAATAAGGGAAAATAAACCATTAAACAATTTATGCTGACATGGATGAATACACAGATGGGTAGACAGATTTCTTCTCTACAGCAGAATACCAACTTAACACAGAAAGAATGGTGAAAACAGAAAATTACCACTTGACAGTTACAGATGTGTTCAATTCAGATGAAACTTTATTTTGGTAAAAGCAAGGTAAAGAAGCTGTCATTCTCCTGGGAAGGAAACAAAGACCTAAAGATCATTCTTCTAATGTTAAAGCCAGTCACTGTTCCTCAACACGAAACCCATTGTGACCCACTCACTTGGTATGTCACCCTAAATGTGAAATGTGTGGTGTGTATGTCACTGCTTCCTTTCATGACTTGGTCCTGGGTCAGACACTCTGATAGGCCTTGGAGAATCAGTGGCAATCATGGCATTGTGGTCTCTACTTTATGAAACTGAACATGTGGAAGGTGATGAAATTAACTGAAATGCAGTGTTGTTTGGGAAGTATTGGTTGCTGTGAGAGTGCAAGAGAGACACTGAATTCAGTGTGCCTAGAATAGAGAAGTCCTGAAGGAGGCTGACATTTAGCTACAGCCTCAAGTATATCTGGATGGTAGCCTGGTCAAGAAGGCAGTGGAGGAGTGAAGGAGCTGTTAGAGGTGCGAGGTTGCCAAAAGAGGCAACTACTGTGTGCACTGTCCTTGAAGAACTGAAGAAATTTAAATGCCCCTCAAGAAAACGGTTTTGCTCATCTTCTCCTGTTCTTGTTCCTAATTCTTGAACAAAATTAGAGTAGAGAACTGGTATCCATCATTCCCTACTCTTCCAAAATAAGTGATGGGGCAAGGTATAAAAGGTCAGTGGGCTATTTAGGACTTTACAGTGCCCCTGAAATAGGAACATTCATGGCCTACTTTTTTTTCTATATAAAGATTAAATCATTGAGGGCTTGGGGGATGGCTTAGTTGGTTAAAGTTCTTTCTGAGGGGAATCAGAGTTCAGATTCCCAGATCTACATAAGTATTAGATAGACACACAGCTCACTTGTAACTCCAGCCTAGGAAGGAAGAGAACATGGCATCTTAGCAAGGCTAGCCATATGAGAGACCCTGCCTCAAAAGGATAAGGTAGACAACAACTGATGAAGACTCTCCACATCAGCATTGAGCCTTCATATCCTCCCTGCCCCCACATACACAAAGGAAGGAAAGATCAAGACCTTCAGAAATGTTCTTTCAATAGAGGTTTCAAAAATTATTTCAATAGTTATGTGACAGGGAGTGGAGGGAAGCACCCACTACTTAGCAACACTTTTCCCTCAGACTCAATCATAGCACTTAATAGCCAGACTAACTTACCTAATTATAATTTATATCTTTGGATTTTTCTGTTTCCCACCACTGACGTGAGGAGCTTAAGAGAAATAGTCTGTATTTTTCTCTCCAACTTTATATGTGGAGTTCAATAAAAAAAAAAAAAAAAGAAGTAGGCACTGAAAATGCTAGAAGAAAACATAGTAAGTACACTACAAGATATAGGTAGGAAAGGACTTTCTGAATAGGACTCCATTTGTGTAGGGATTAAGATCAACAAAAAAATCAAAGAGCATCTGCCTAAAAATGGAAACAATTAGTTGAGTAAAGAGTAAGTCCAGAGTGGGAGAGAATCTTTGTCAGCTATACAACTGATCAGAGAGGACAGTATAGGAAAGGGAGGGAAGAGAGAAAATAAACAATATAGATGTTTGAAAAATCTATAGAGAATATTATTTTAGAGTTACAATTACATATAGTAAATATAAGTGTATTTGTATATGTAAACATATAGTTTAAATAAAGTTAAGCCAGTTGGACTGACAATGCTACCCTCAAGTGTCATAGTCAAAAATCCCAATACAAGACATGAGAAACCCCATTTAAAGTTGTTGGTCAAACAATATTCCCCAAACAATATAGGTTATAATAATCTTTGGTTCTCTCCCAGAGAATAAAGTTAAGACTTTATTGCTGAAGACACCTTGTGCTTTTAACACAGGGCATACATGACTTGAGCTGGTCTGACCTGAAATCCTCCTCTCTGATACTTTCATAGTATCAGAAGGTGCTATGCAAGTTTCTAAGAGAAGGAACCAACAAATAGTCGTGTCCTGATCATGATGCTTGTGAACAACAAAGATAACCAGGATGGTAGGATATCTCTAAGGGTGCAATAATGGTACTCATATCTTCTTTGTAACTAACAGCTATCTTATTGGGCTTAAGGCCTGATTAACAGGAGGGAAATCATGAAAGGTATAGGAAACCTAGCCAATTACCTGATCCTAGAGACATGGATCTTAGAGGAGAACCTACTAGCACTACTCTACAAACCTAGAGTAATTCCTAATTGCATTCTAAATATTTATTATTATATCTACAGATAAGTGTAGCTCTCCCTTTTTATCAAGTAAGCTTCTCTTTGCAAATGATGAAGACCATTACAGAAAATCACAACTGGTCAAAATGCAGAGGACAACTGATCATGGGATGCTCAGCCCCTGATACATCTACAATTCCTGCACCTAACACCCAGGGAACATGGTGGAAGACAGTATGGAAAGATTGTAAGAGCCAGAGGTACAGGAAATTTGTTATGAGTTTGTCCTAGAAGTGACAAGGAAGTTTTACTCATGATACCTCAGTATGGCTACCTAAACAAGACCTGAACAAGGACGGTGTCAACAGACATGCTAATGTGGAAAGAGGCAGGGTTAGACAAAGAAATATAGGCAACTAATGAGTGTAGAGAATGGGCAAATTAGTCTTTCCCAGGGATGGTTCCCTAAATTGGTCATCCAATACCAAGTGGTCATTCCTGAAATGAAATCATACATACAAGCAACACTAAATGAATTCAGCACACATGCGCGCGCACACACACACACACACACACACACACACACACACACACACACACACACACGGGGGGGGGGAGAGAGAGAGAGAGAGAGAGAGAGAGAGAGAGAGAGAGAGAGAGAGAGAGAGAGAGAGAGGAAAAAGAGGCCACGAAAATGAGAACATGGAGGAGGGAGACATGGAAGGGTTGAAAGGAGGAAAGGGAAGGGGAGAAACTATGTGATATTTTATTTTATTTATTTATTTTAAAAAAGGCATTAGGATATTTTCTATGCTATTCCCCTGAGACCTACAATTTTTAAGTTACTTCAGAAAAGTTTGAATTCAGATAGCACAGCTCTTAATTTGTGAGATGTCTTGATTGGCCTCTGAGTAAGATTTTTCCATTAAGAAAAGGTTCAAGAATTTAAAAAGTCAAGATTCACTTTGCATTTCATTGCCCTGCCACACTCATCCACTGAATCCTTAATTACTTAAAACATGCACTACTTCTATCGGTCAGTATAAAGTAAAGCCACGCTTTCTTCCCTCCTTTTCTGATCTTTCCCTGCCTCCCAACACCCTCCCTCCCTTTAATATTGGCTCATATAGCTCATGCTGGCCTCAAAGTGGCTCTGTAGCTGAGTCTGACTTAACTCTTCACCCTTAGGTCTCTAAAAAGAGCTAGGATTACAGGCAGGGACCACCACGTACCTCAATATGTTAGATAATGTCTCAGTACCATGAGACAGATGTTATCATAAAGGGGCTGGTTAAGGGACATGAGAAATTCTATCAAGAAATAAGCTTTGTTTTATTTCAGAAAATTAAGACAGGAAATGATGCTATGAAGACTAATGTTCTTCCTACAATGGTCACTGCAAATTCAGAAGTATCAAAAGACACTTTAGCCATCAAGTATGTCCTTTGGTTAAACAAATGGTAATATATGTACTGTTTTATTTGGCAAGGTTAAAAACAACAACAACAACAACTGGAAGTTAGCAAGGAAAGTCTAAATTTACTACAATTTAGGTTTTTTAATAGTCTTTATAAATGAGAAAATGATGTACTAAAACAAGATATTAAATCAGTTTTAAACACCAAGCACAATTTATAGCTGACTTTCAAACTCAGCCACAAAAGCTCCATCTACACAAAGGCCAGAAGCTGAATGCAGTGCAATCTATGAAACTGGTGCCTTTCACCAGAGCCTCTCACTGACAAGGTCGTTAGATACATGGTATCTAAGTGAGCAGCTTATCCCTGCTTCATTACTGATAATTAAGACAAGTAATATTTTCTTGACAGTAATGTGTCCGTTAACAGATACTGTCTAGTCTGCATAAAATAAGCATTAATTACCATAGTACTGTCCCAGAGTAAAAATATTAAGTACTCGTGAAGCATGGCTTCATTGTTTTTCCCTTTATTTTCTTAAAGAACAGCAGACTCCATAAAACATAATGTACATATTAAGAAATTCATCTTTACTCATATCTTGAAATTTTAAGGCATAGGACAACAACAGAAAATGATTCAGAGAAAGGTACCACTGAAAATGAAGATACTTGAGAATAACATGTCAATCATCTCAACAACCTTGTGACGCTGGAGCAGCTATCTTTCATTGCTAAGACTCAAGTGTCAGCACAGTAAATCTGGGGAGGAACAGAACAGTCTTTTCATGTGGGCAGGGAATAAAGTCAATCCAGGGAATCTCACTGAAAATCAAGCCTGATTTACATAGCCAATTCCAGACCAGCCAGGGTTACATAGTTAGATCTTGTTCCAAAAAGAAAAGAAAGAAAATGATGTAAGAAAAGAGCTAAAATCCAGGGCCATGGTGTCCTCCCAGCCAGAACTGCTGCAGAGGGCCACGTCTGGATCCCTGGTCCTGCAAAAGCTGATGTCTTGGGTAGTGTCCATGGCTCCAATTGCTACCAAGGACTCTGTGGATGCCTGGGGTCTAGCCAGTTACCTAGGACCATGCTGCTTCCCAAGGGCAATTCTGCTGCCAGGGTTATGCTGATCTGAGTGGCCTGTGCTGCTACCAGGCTGTGGTAACATCTGGGCCAGAGCTGACAAGGGCCATGTCTGGGTTTGTGGTTCTGATGTAGCTGGGGTCTGTGGTGATGTGCATGGCCAGTGATAGCACAGAGATCATTGGAACCCTGCTGTGCTGAGCCAGCCTTGCCCTTCATTGGTCTTGGGATAGCTGGTCCTGGCCCTGTCTGAATATTGCAGCAAACGAGCTGGCTCTATCCCTCAAAGGAGAGCTTGCCTCTGTTTCAGGACAGATGGCCTTTCACCTTTCACCATAGGCATGTAGTGCACCTGGGAAGCACACTAGAGATGTCCCTGTGTTTGTGGACATAGATGAGATGACCCGCTTCCCTTCACCTGCCACATAGCGGCATGGGTGAGGGAAAGATGTCCTCCTCTGCTTCTTCCTACCTGGGGTCACAAGAGTGAGAAAACTAGCCTTGTCCTATACCAGCTATAGCACAGAGGAGAGCAGGCCCTGCCTGCACCCTGCCTGGGAGCATACTAGAGCTGACCCTGTTGTTGGGGGCACAGGTGAGCCAGCCCTAAGAGCTTGAGATCAGGAGAGCTGACCCCTGCCCCCAAGCCTCTTACAGCATTCTGGAGAAAGGGCCCTGTATCCTGCCTTGGAAAATAGCAGAGCTGGCCCTGGTGACATGAATGAGGGGGACTTGGACCTGAGGGACTGGGAGGAGACCTGGTCATGCTTCTTGCTGTAGGCTGCATTGGGTGAGCTAGCAGAAGTAGTTCTGGAGAATTCATCCTGGTAGTGACAATGAGGGAAAGCTATTGAGCTGATCAGTCCAGCTACCACCCAGGCCCAGAACCATGTCTATGAGTTTGGCCATCCCAACATCTGCTGAATCTATGAACTGTTGGAGTGGGTGAAGGGGATGAACCTATACATCCAAAACAGCAGGATCTCCATGACACAGGATATCCAAGAGGAGCCCCAGTGAGAGCCCATTATCTGTGTTGTAGTAGAAGTCAGAGGTCTCGAGTCAGACCAATGAATCACGGCAATGAACACTTTCAAGTAAAGATGAATGGACTAAAGGATAAAGTGTGTCTCAGTGGGCCACACTACACCTTCCAAGACAAGATTCTTCTTTTTGTTTTGTTTGGTTTTTCTTTTCAGTTTGGTTTTGTTTCATGGGTTGCTAGGGCACAGGGTAGATGTAAGGGGATAGGGAGATAAGTGGGATCGGAATGCATGATGTGAAACACACAGAGAAAAAAAGTAAAACAAAAAAAGCTACAAAGTATCTTAAAAGGGGCACATGGTCAGATAAGAAGCATCAACTCTGACTAGTAATGACTGCTATTTCCTAGGCACCAGGGGGCTGTACCAGGTCTGTGTGGCAGTTAATTATCTTCAAAGATCTCATGAAGCTAATACTACTATTGGACCAATTTTATAAATGAGAAAAAGATGAGGAACCTCTGGTTAACATACCAAACTAGTGGTAGGAAAGATATGGTGGACTATCAGGTCTACTATTATTAATATTACAAAACTGGCTACAGATTGAGGGGCTTCAAGGGCTCCATTTTTTTTTTTTTTTTAGAAGAGTCAATCAGATAACATTTCTTAATTATCTATTTGTGAAAAGTACTAGAAGTCACTAGGCCATTTGCCCAGCAGCCTGAGGGAAAAATGACACAGGAAAAGAAGTTTGAATGGGTCAGTAGTAACAAATGTGTGTGCATGCCTGTGTGTGCACAAGTGTACTGTATGCCTCTGTGTGTGTGTGTGTGAGCACATGTATGTGGGCACATGTACCACGGTGCCTATGTGAGCTAAGAGGAATGCTTTATGGAGTTTCCTTCTACCTTTACCCGAGTTTCAGATACTGAACCCAGATCACCAGGCTTACACAACAAGTGCCATTACCCACTGAGCCATCTTTCTGGCCCCAAGGTCTAAAATTTTCAAACAAGTATTCATACAAAATGGTTTACAAGCCTAGATATAATCATGTAGTTCATCTTTACGAGGTTCTTACCCTTTACACCTTAGTTCCTTCATGAGTAAAAGGTCCATAACATCTAACTAAGAGTTGAGGGGAGTATTAAATGAGCCTGCCCAGCACATCTTAAGAAAGGATGCATCAATCACTGTTATCACATCAATCTCAAAGACAGGTATCAGGCTACTAATGTAAATGTGTCAGATTTCAGCTATGCTGAGGGAGAAGGGAAGGTCACAAGCATTCTTCAGGACCTTACAAAGATTCTCACCTGCAAAAGTAGTTAGCTGATGGTAGAGTGGTGAGCATGAAACAAGAGTGTGAAGACCTCAGGATTAATGCTCTAGACCAGTGACTCTAATATTGCTGAGACTCTTTAATACAGTTTCTCATATTGTGGTGATCCCCAGCTATACAATTATTTTCATTGCTACTTCATAACTCTAATTTTGCTACTATTATGAATTGTAATGCACATTATTTGTTTTCCAGTGGTGACCCCCTTGAAAGGGCCATTCACCGTCCAAAGTGGTCTTGACCCAGAGGTGGAGAAAGACTGCTCTAGACAGTGTAGGTGGAGGAAGTATCCTTCAGGGATGGGTATATGAAGTCAAAGATAACAAAAGTATAACTAAATTTTAGCTTTGCTATTAAGCAGCCATGTGATACTGATAAAGTTCTTAGATTCTTTGGATTCTTCTTTACATTAATATAAAGATAAATAAGCTGGACACAAGCAACTGGTACAATGGGCTGAATACACCATTAGGAATAAAAGGAGAGGCACAGTAAAGTGAGGTAGTATTTCTAGTTCACATAACTATGTCACAGAACTAGCTAGTTGAAGAACCTTCTGCTATATGCCAGGAGTAGAGCAACAATGATATCAACATAGTAATAAGTTCATGAAGAAAGAGCCTGAGGAGGTACAGCTACAGAATGAAGAAGGATGGATGGCATGGGGGATAGTTTCTAGAATGACTGACATTGGTAAGACAAATGTGGGGAATGTTTCAGTGAGTTATTTGTTCAAGCCAAATGACAACAGCATTTTTATATACCTATGTGTGCATCAGCTTGAAAAAATAATGCACTACAGAGTACCTGGCAATTTGATTATTTGTGAAGAGTCCCATATGGTGTCAGTGCTTTGCATATTTCGTTATTGTCTTGAGTGGCAAATAATTATTCATATGACTGTCCTGTTTTTAAACAAAGTTATTACCAGAAATGAAATTTATTGTTTTTGGACAAAGGTAGGAAATTCAGGGCCAACAATTTCTTCAAAGCAATAAAAGGATGTTTTTGTATAAATTAATGCAGACATTGTAATCTATTCATGTAGCACAAAAAAGATCCAGAGACTGATATTGGGGTTCAAGCTTCAAACTGAACATTAGAAAAGCAAAGCAGCTGGTCATTAGCTCTTATTATACTTCAGAATGAAGGGTGATCCTGGTATGTACCATTACCTGCTAGTTTGACTTCTGGGATTAAAGGTATGTATCAATCACCACTGCCTGATTTCTACAGCTTGAGATTGGCTTTGCTTTCTGAATCCGAGGTCAAGTTCTAATAAATCATAAATAATATATCCCCACATACTTAGTGTAAGGTGATTCAGGTGACTTGGTGAGATCCAAACCTGATGATATGAATTCAATGCCTGGGGCTCACACAGCGAAAGGAGAGAACTGATTCCAACCGGTTGTCCTCCTTTGGCACATGTGCTCCCCCATAAATAAATAATGCAACTTAAAAAGATGATTTAGGTAAAATTATGATAACTGTATTTCATACATGAAATAGTAGTTTTATCCATCTACCCCCTCTCTGTTTACCTTGGTGTGGGAGTACATGTGGAGGCCAGAGGTTGATATCAATAGTCTTCCTGGGTCACTTATCCATCTTATTTTTTTAGACAGTGTCTCTCACTGAACCTGCGACTTGTTGATTAGCTAAGTTCAGAGGTCTGCAACCCTCAGGAACCTTTTTGTTTCTGCCTTCTCAGCACTGGGATTATAGGCATGCACTGTACCTAGCTTTTCATGTGGGTGTTAGGGATCTGAACTCAAGTTCTCAAGCTTTTAAGGGTAGAGGTAGTTCTAACGGTTAACTATGTCAGCTCAATGAGATCCAGAATCCTCTGGGAGATGGGCTTCTGGGCATGCCTATAGGGTATTTAATCAAGGTGGGAAGACCCAGCCATTGTAGGTGACAATTATTCCTGGGTCAGGGATGCTAGATTGTATAGAAGACAGAGTGATCTGAGCCCCAAGTTTTCTTCTGCTTTCTGACTGAAAATGCAATGTGACCTCAACCTCTTGCCTAGGTATACTATATTCTGGAACCATGAGCCAAAACAAACCCTTCCTTAAGTTGCTTTTTGTGTTTTATCACAATAATGACAAACAGTAAGACGGTGGTGACAGGGATCAGAACTCAGGTCCTTAAGCTTACATGACAAGCACTTAAGCTACTGAGTCATATCCTTAGCCCTATTTACCTTTTCCACAGAGTAGAAACCTCAGTTTCAGTACAATCAAACCTTGGCAACACAACAATTGTAAATCTGTATGTATTTGAAAAGAAGAATCCTACTGGTTGCTGAATAAACATTGTTTGAGTGTCTATTTTGTGCATTCTCAATTGCAGGGAGGTGAAGGAGATGTACTGGAATGCTCCACAACCTTTTCTGGTGTCTTTTAATTTGCCACACATCACGAATAAGAGAGAACCACTTAGTCCCAAATACTGGCAAGCAATTCAGCCATCAGAGAGTGGCAGGAATCATTCTTACACCTTTGACTGAATTCTGGCTTTGGCATAAAATAGGTATTTGTTCTTGTGCAGGGAACCTTTTCCAAGTCTCAGATCTCTCTGATGGAAAAACAAAACAAAACAAAACAAAACAAAACACTAGCAAATTGTAAGGACTGTTCTGAGGTTTAAGTGAGAGAGTACATAGGCATGTGTAGAATAATCTTTTCCTTTTATGAGATAAGCACTATTTTGGTCTCATTTCATAGGAACTATCACTATCTGCTTGTTACAGAGACTGTAGAGATTCTTGCCTGCTAATGATTACTTCTCCAGATGTCTGTAGGCAGAGCAATACCCCTGGCCTGTGTGAAGCACTACAATCACCACAACAGATCAGGCCTGTGCCAAGCCTGAGATGCAAAATACCTTATTTAATCTTCAGTTCTCTTCACTTCCATCTAAGCAGTGAAGATACTGAGACAGTATTTTCTGGGCTCACATAATCAGTAACTGGTAGTGCTTATTTTTATACTGAGTCAATGAGACTGCACAGTCTAAGTAAATATAAGTCAGTGTGCCATGCTGTTTCACAGGACACAGACCTGGGGTAGAAAATGAGTGGCTTTATTAATTTTCCCATTACAAGCAAAAAGCTGGGGAGCTTTCACATATACAAATCTCCGGATTTTCCCCACCCTCCATTCTGACAAATACTTCAACTCAAAGTGCATGTGGGAACAAGGTGTTTTATCACTAGGCTAAATCACTCTATAGGTATAAACTGGCTGAATCTAAAAGCATTTTCATATAGCAAGAGAATACCAATTAATAGTTACTAATACATTCATTAGTATACTAAATAAAGAATGCAAGCAGGAAAGTGTGCAAAGGTGTTTATATGTCTCAGGGGTTGGGTATAGCATTGTGCTCAGTGACAAAGCTAACAAGATGCCATGAATGGCTGAAAGCGAAAGACTGTACATAGTATGCTGCTTTCTCAATAACAGTAAAATCTGCAAAGAGAAAGTCCCTTTAATTGTCATTCCTAACAACACATGAATTTGTTTTCTTTATATGCAAGCTCAAATGAATATATCATGGATGTTGACATTGAAGATTCTTCTGAGCTCTGGGTACATAGTGGTTTACTCCTTACAACTCAGTTACTATATAAGTGGAATAATAGTGGAAATTGATTTTCAGAAAAATTCAATGAATTCTGAATGTTTAATAGACGTTTATTGAATACACTCTAGACCTATCACTGTGCTGTACAGATTTAAAATATACACAGTTACCTTCATGTTCTATTTGCTATATCAAATCTTCAGCTAATATATCTGACAACTGTATTCTGTTATGAAAACTTTCTCTACTTTAGTATATCTGTAAAATTTATTGGTGGCCAAAATATTATAGTAATAAGAGGAAAGATGAACAATATTCTAAATAAAATGAATGACTCTTTTGAGTTTATTGTCAGACTGGAGTCCAGATTCAAGTACTTGTGTCATGATTTTCAAGGGTCAAATAATTTTGGTTAAATAAGTAGAAAACTGGTCCTGGTTATTAGGTATGCATCTTCTAGGGGTGAGGATGGAGGTAGAGCTAGGGGGAGGGCAGTGGACAATAGTGCAGTAATGGCACAATAATCTCCTATTTACATACAGGGTTAGTAGCACGGTACCTTTCTTTGTAAGGAGGGATGCTAATATTTGAATGGCTACAATTATTTTAAGGTAATGAATTTCTACAAAGCATCTGTTTTTTTTCCCAAAGTATTTTGGTTACAGCTTGATATCCATGAAAACATAAATAACCTCTTGCTCAGACTCAGAGCATTGGCAAGCTTTAACAGATGGCCTCATTTCAAAATCATTTGTTAATATAACTCAGATTTATCCAAAAATCTGCCAACTTCTTCCTTTTGGTTAATCATGTTTTCAGGCATTTCTATCAGATATGTTTTGAATCTTATGCATTGGTAGAAATCACACAATTCAGTAGTATTTATATTTAACTTGATTTGGGGCAACCCTGATTTCTTAAAAATAAAATCTTGTCACTAAAAACTGATAATTATGAAAATTCTAAGCTAATCAAAATTTACATGAAACTCTAAGAAGGCAAAAAAACAGTGGGAAAAACAAAAATACTGAGAAACTATCTCGGGTCTCCCTGTGACTATGATTCTTTCCTTTCCCCTTTCTGTCATACTCAAGAATATGGACAGAGGCTGGTTGGATTATTCTGCACTGCCTATTTTTCATAAAAAGTGCTAAATGCCATGGGACCCTCTGATGCCTACTCATTTCCCAAAGCATTTGACATTGCTCACTATTCTCAAAATTCTCTACTTTATCAGTTTTGATGAGACCCCTGCAGAGGGTTCTTCTTCCTTTACTTTTGAATTTAAATGTTTTCTGATCTTATTCAAGTGAGTTCAATTATAAACTGCAAATTAAATACAATGGCTTCTGTTATGACTTGGATATACAATGGCCCTCAAAGGCCATATATTGAATGAAGGCTTGGTACCCAAGTGGTGGCATTCTTGAAAAGTGATTAGACCATGATGCTGTTAACTTTACCAAAACATTAATCCATTGATAAGTTAGAGATGAATGAGTTATTAGGAGGTGAGGCCTGGTTGGAGGAAATTGGTTGCTGGGGCATGTCTTTGAAAGGTCTCTAAGAATCCCTCTCTTTAGTCTCTTTTCAACTCCTTTTCTTTCCTTCCTGACTGTGGGAGGTAAGATCTCCCCTGCCATGCTTTCTGCCATGCCATGGGCTTAACCCACGGAATGAAATCTCTAAAGTTGTGGGCCAAAATGAATCTTCTTTTGCTAATTTTGTTACAGTGACAAGAAACTAACATACTCATCAAATTTCTATCCTTGTGCCATATATCCCCTCTGAACAAATCCATGTACCCAGATATCCATAAATTGCTTCCATATTCATGATGTGTTAAATTGCACATTTTCCTATGTCTCTTATTTTAATACAAGACATCTTGTTAAGTTCAGTTAGTTTTACTAATTTTTGATAGTTCCTTCCTTAGGGAAGGGCATGCTGAGGACAATGACAATTTGGCTTTTTTGTTTGTTTGTTTGTTTGTTTTGGAGACAGGGTTTCTCTATATCTCTTTGGAGCCTGTCCTGGAACTAGCTCTATAGACCAGGCTGACCTCAAACTCACAGAGAGCCACCTGTCTCTGCCTCCTGAGTGCTGGAATTAAAGGCCTGTGCCACCATCGCCCAGCTGACAATCTGGCATCTTAAAACAGTTTCCTAACTAGTCTCTAGTCTTGTCACCTCTTTACAGTTCAGATAAGTTGTAACTTTTCATATTGCTGCCAGAGCAATACTCCTAAAACTAGTATGATCCATCCTTCTTGAAAGGAATACTTAAATATCTTTATATTACCCTGAGAAGAGAATCCAAAATTACAGTTAGAAAAAAAAAATATGACTTGACTCTTTCTTGGAGAGTTTCCATTCTTACTCAGGTTTAAAGTGAAGTCTTACCAGATGTGATGCCTAACTCCTTAACTTACACTTGGGAAGTTAAAACAGGATTGCTTGTGAGTTCAAAACAATCCTGGGCTACCTATTGAGTTCCAAGTTAGTCTTGGCTACCAAGTGAGAAC
Organism: Cricetiscus sungorus; assembly: GCA_030556225.1. Taxonomy (NCBI): domain Eukaryota; kingdom Metazoa; phylum Chordata; class Mammalia; order Rodentia; family Cricetidae; genus Cricetiscus; species Cricetiscus sungorus. The sequence continues at coordinate 42,938,127 of JANBXA010000372.1, forward strand.
TTGTTTCAAGACAAACAAACAGACAAACACAAACAACCAAATAACAAGCTTAGTCTAACTTGAATAAGCCAGACTAAATGAAGTCTCAATGAAGTGGATTCTTGTATCTACTTACAGTAAATATGTTTGAGTTTAGCAAAATAAAGACCAGAAGCTTCTCTGTATTACAATAGCAAAGAAAAAGTCAGAACTATATACATGTAGTATTGATCAGAAGAAGGGCACAAGTTAATTAAGGCTAAAATGACAAGATGATGAAAGCTTGGAAATGCAGATTCTGCTGTTAGTGAAGGAATTGGCAGTAGCAGTAACAACTGGGTAAATGTCCCTTTAACTTTCCTATTTGGCCAGTTGAGAGGAGAGATGGACCATGGAGAACAATAGTTAACTACCACAGATTTAATGAAGTAGCAATTGAAGCCCCTGTACCAGATGTGGTATCCTTTCTTGAGCACATTAACACATGTCCTGACACATGGTATGCAGCTATTGATCTAGCAAATGCCTTTTTCTTTCTACTTGTACATAAAACCCACTAGAAACAATTTACTTTCAGTTGGCAAGGTCAGCAGTATACCTTCACAGTTCTACTTCAAGGATATATTAACTCTCCAGTCCTATTTCATAACATAATTCAAAGGGATCATGATATTCTGTCTCTTCTACAAAATATTGCATTGTTAAACTATATTGATGACATTATGCTTGGCCCAAGTGAGCAGAAGGCAGCAACCACTTTGGACATGTTGGTAACACATATGTGTTACCAGATGATGGGAAATAAATATAATTAAAATTCAAGGACCTTCTACTTCAGTGAAATTTCTAGGAGTGTAGTGGTATGGAACATGCAGAGATATTCCTTCTAAGGTGAAGGATATGTCATTGAACCTGGCCCCATCCATCACCTAAAAAAAAAAAAAAAAAAAAAACAAAAACAACCATATTTAGTGGGCCTATTTCAATTCTAGGAACAGCATGTTCCCTGGGTGTTCTGATTCAGAAAGCTTCTAGCTTTGAGTAGGAATTAGTACAGGAAAAGGCTCTTTAACATGTCCATGTTGCTGTACAGCCCACTCTATCAATGAATCATATGATCCAGCAGACCTGATGGTACTTGAGGTGTCAGTGGCAGATAGGGATGCTGTTTGGAGTCTTTGGCAGTCTCTTATGGGTGGATCACAGATGAGATTTTGAGATTTTGAAGTAAGGCTTTACTATTATCCACAGACAACTATTCTCTTGGCCTGCTATTGGCCTTAGCAGAAACTGTCATGAGCTGGGTATTACCTGACTCACCAAGCCATAAACCAGGGCATGTACAGCAGCACTAGTATATCTGTGATTAGGCCTGAGCACATCTTGAAGACACAAGAAAGTTATATGTAAAAGTTGTCAAAATGGCCATGGTTTCTACTACTTTTACAATGCCATCTACTCCCAAGCATGTACCTGAAGCCTCATGGGGGTGTGCCTTTTATCAGGTTGACTGAAGTAGAGATTAGGGTAGATTACTGATAGTTCTACATGCTATCTATATAGGTAGGATGTCAAAGTGGACAGTGTTGCATTACAACTCCTTTCTAGGACAGCCCTGAAAGATACTTGTGAAGGGAAATCTTCATTGGGTAAGAACTTCCTGCAGTATACATGGTCTTACATTTTTCTTGGAAGGAGAAATGGTCAGATATGTGATTGTTCACTGATTCATGGGCTGTAATCAATGGATTATCTGGATGATCAGTGACTTGAAAAGAACATAATTTCAAAAGTTGGTGAGAACTTACAGAATGTTTTATCCAATCTCATGGTATGCCACACAGTACTGCTTCGGACCAAGGAACTCACTTCACAGCCAGACAGGTGTGACAGTGGGCCAAACTGAAGGACTCCGCTGGTTTCATCATGTTCCCCATCATTCTGACTCAGGTAGTATTAATACATATTTCATCTCTTTCTTATTTTGAAAAATATAAACTCATGCTGGGCTTGGTGGAACATGCCTTTAACCCCAGCACCTGGAAGGCAGAGGCAGGTCTGTCAGCTTTAACAAAGTGAGTTTCAGGCCAGCCAGGGCTATATAGTGAGATTCTGTTTCATACCAACCAATCAACCAACCAACAACACAACAGTATAGTCACAATGATGGATATAAATTATAATACAAATAAGAAACCCATATGGCATGCTGGAAGGGGGTGAGTGCTGTGGGAAAATGAGGCAGTTAAGAACGACTGGGAATGCTGAATGAGGGTGCACTGCTGATCTGAGAGAATTCTCAAGAGAATCACCATTAAGAAGGCGGTATTTGACCCCCACATGCCGCCCATCAAGATGTCTCTTTTATTACTATCCCCTTCCACTCCCCCAATCCCTCATGTTCCCAATCCTGCCAACCCCCAGTCTATTCCCCTTCCCAGGGAAATCCATGCATCTCCAACCCCCTTTGAGCCCTCCTTGTTACCTAGCCTATCTGGGGCTGTGGATTATAGCATGGCTCTTTTTTTCATTTACAGCTAATATCCACTTATGAGTGAATACATACCATGTCTGTCTTTCTTGGTCTGGGTTACCTCACTCAGGATGATTTTTTTTTTTCCTAGTTCCATCCATTTGTCTAGAAATTTCCTGATACCAATGTTTTTTTACGGTTTACTATTACTCCATTGTGTAAATGTAGCACATTTTCTTTATCAATTCTTTGACCGAAGGGCACCTAAATTGTTTTCAGGTTCTGGCTATTACAAATAATGCTGCTATAAACACAGTTGAGCCAGTGTCCTTGTGGAACAATGGGGGTGGCATTTTGGGGTCAGGTAGAAATCTGGTGAAAAGGAAAACCCACAAATCTACAAGAATGATCTGAGCTAAGACTCAGCAATAGCAGAGAGGTAGCCTGTTGTCATCTTCTTTAATCAGATTGGTAACTACCCTAATTGTCATCAGACAGCCTTCATCCAGTAACTGACAGAAACAGACACAGAGACCCATAGCTAAGCATTGGGTCAAACTTTGGCAATCCTGTTGAAGAGAGGGAAGGTTTGTAAGAGCCATGGGGGTGTCAAGGTCATCACACACACACACACACACACACACACACACACACACACACACACACACACACAAAAAAAAAAAAAAAAACCCACAGAAACAACTAACCTGTGCTCATAGAAGCTGAAACAACAGCTAGGATGCTTGCATGAGAATGACCTAGGCTCTCTGCATATGTGTGACAGTTGTGTAACTCCTATTGGTAGAAGCAGGACCTATTCCTAATAGTTGGCTGGCTTCAAGGAACCTATTCCTCATATTGGGTTGCTTTGCCCAGCCTTAATACAAGGGGTGGAGCTTTAGTTCTACCTCAGCATGATGTGCCAAGCTTTGTTTGACTCCTATGGAAGGCCTGCCTTCTTTTGAACAGAAACAAAGGAGGACTGAATAAGGGGTGGGGTGGAGGAGGGAATGGGAGGAGTGGAAGGAGAGGAAACTGCATTTGGGAAGTAAAATAATTGAAAAATTTAATGAAAAGGTGATATTTTAACAGGTATTTGAAGGCAATGTTACTTCTGAAAAGACACAGAAGATAACATTCCTGGCAAAGGGAATAGACAACACAGGCCCTGAGGTTTAGTGTGTTCAAGCAAGGAGGCCAGTGTGGCTAAACAGAACAAACAGTATGAGAGGAGTCAAAGCTGAAATCAGAGGTAGCCTGGCAGCACATAGAGCAAGCTGGGAGCCACAGAACTTCTGAGATGGCATAGTCATTGCAGCTCCTATAATGAAAAGGGCCGAAAGGCACCAGGGCTAAAAGGCACCAGGAGGCTCCTTAGAAGGCTGTAAGGCTCCAGGCCACACAGGGCGTATGTGACTTGGACCGAATGATTCAACAGGGGTGGTAAAAATGGTTTTAACTGTAAGTATATTTTGAAGCATAAGTCAACAGTTAAAATGCTTCTCTGTTAGAGAGAATGCTGGGTAAATAGTGATCTTATCCTAAAAAATGGGAAGGGGCACATCCTATGAAAACACAAAAAGGAGTGGTGGTAAAGTTTTGAAAGCTGAAGGGCTTGTGTTGTAACTCCTGCAAAATTGGCCTACGAATTAAGGACAGAAATCATGGCTAGTGTGCATTTCCCATAGTGCCCATCTGAACACTTTAAAGGTTTATAAATAGGGGTATTTGTTAGTTCAGTCCTGTTTTCTGATGCAGGGTCTCTCAGCCTAGATGACCTTGAACTCTTCATTGTGTTCCTATCTCCCCAATGGAAATATAGGCATGTGCCATCATGCTTGCTTCAGTATATTTTAAAAACAAGAAGTGAGCTAGTCATTTTTATTGCACTAACTTCTCATGATACTGAGTGTCAGAACTTTGTTCACTTAACCTCTCTGGCCCATAGTCTTTTAAAAAAAGTTTTTTTTTTTGTTTTTTTTTAAAGAAAGATTTACTCACTTATTTTTGTGTATGTTTGTGTGCCTGCTGGAGTTATGGGTACCACGTGAGTGCGGGTGCACTGGATACTACTGGAACTGGAGTTACCAACAGTTAGGAGCCGCCTGACATGGATGCTGGGAGCCTAATCCAGATGCACTATATAACTAACCGTGAGTGCTCTTGGCTGCTGAGCTCTCTTTCAAGGGTTAGGCCCTCACTCTTCTAGTTGACAGTGTTGATTTTTTTCTTCATGCAAATAATTTTTATGCTAAGGAAGCCAAAGGGATAACCAAATGCCTTCTTTTAGGGAAGAGATAAGAAAAAGAGGAATAATTAAGCACTTGGTTTAACAATTTCCAAGCCATATTACTACCATACTGTGTCCAAATACATCTAACACACATCACAATACAGGTGCTTTTTAAAATAGTAGGTACTAGAAATATTAATGCTACTGCCATTCTTTGTATGTATTTATATATGTACATGTTTGTACATATGCATGTGGAGGTAAGAAGTTTAAGTTGGGACTCTCACTGAGCCTAGAGCTCATTCATTACCCTATGCTGGGGTTAAGGAAATGCACGACCATGCCTGGGTTTTATATGGGTTCTGGGGATTTGAACTTAGGTCCTTAAGCTTGTGCAGTTGGCACATCAACTAAGCCACTCCCCAAGCCTACTTTCATTCTCTGAAGCAATGCTTAGATTTTAGAAATATGGCACAGTCAAAAATGGCTCACTTAGGAAATATAAAATTAAATTCTTTTAGAATTTGTGTTCTTTACAATCATATTTAATTGTGTCTTTGGTTTGAGAGATAAAACAGCCCTGGCATTTTTCAGATATGCCTTATATGATGACCTTGATGATCCAGGACAAAAAGCTTTACTTTCATACTTACATTTCATTTTAGTATTAGAGAATACTACAATATATTACTGGTAAGGTGAAAACAAAAGTAGTTGACAGGTCAAACTAAAATCATAATTCTTACTAGTAGTTTTATAAATAAGAGTTTTCCTCCTATATCAAGTGTATTGGCATGACTTTCCAAATATACTCATAATGCAGACTTCTACTAAGTCAGAAACATATGTCTCCTTATTTTCTACCTTTTATTAAAGGGGATGCGTCAGATAAAGACAGAGATAATTGAGAGCATCACGTTGAAAGGTTTCCTATTGAGATAGCAAGAGCATGCAAGCAATTTAACACACAATTCGTAAATTTTCCATATTCAGTAAGTAAAGAATGTGTCTTCAGTGCTCTGATGTGAATCCTTTCTTAAATAAAATGTACTATAACATTATATTGTCAAAAGTGACCCAAAGAGTTATTGCAACCATTCTCCATGTGCCATTAAAATGCCATTTTTAAGAGGTTCTACATAGAACTCATCTTCTTGTTCATTCCTATTAAAAAGAAACTCCAGGGGCTTGACTTTCTTTCCAATGTAACAAATAGACTGATGAATTGCTAATAATATCAGCCACATGGGATTTAAAAAGAAAATCACAATTTGGAAACATAACAACTCTTCTTTTGGTTCAAGGCTACTTTAAAAAGTGAGTTGCAGTTTAACAAGTAAGAAGTTCTTGAAAATGGGCAGTATTACATGAATCAACTCAAATAGTATAATAAAAGATCCCCTAGAAAAATCCTTCTCCAAATCACTCAACAGAGAAAAGCAACCCAATTACTATTTTACTAGATAAACAGCTATAGGATATCAAGAACATTAGTACATAATTCTGTATAGAAGACAGTTCAAAACATTTCTGATGTTTACACACAATCTTATGGGTAATATTTTCTATGTCACATAAAGATTAGCATTTACTCCTATTTCTCTTGTCTGAGATTCTGGGGGTCCTAGGAATGTTAACACACACTATGAATGCAGTTCATCCTCACAACCCACACATATAATTAAGTTTGAAAGTCTAAAATTTGATACACACACACACACACACACACACACACAATTTTTTTCTACTATCACTGTAATCTGACTTTCCACGTTCTGTTATGCTTTGGTCCTTTAAGGACACTCCTGTTTGATTTAATGAAATTTCACTTATAGATTAAAATAAATAAAAATTTATACTTTATAACTGATGTAGATGAACATATGTATGCATAGTGAGATTAGCATTTTGCAGTGAAAATATAATAACAAATGCTGGTCGTGGTAGTGCATACCTTTAATCCCAGCACTAAGGAGATAAAGAAGTGGCAGGCAGATCTCTGAGAGTTCTAGGTTAGCTAGGAATACATAGCATAAAAAGTGAGAGTCTGTACTTCTCAATTCATATATATCACAACAAACAACTGCTGATATGTCTTGAGAATTTTATTAACTTCTGGATTACTTCTTCACACTTCAACTTTCAATAACATACTTAGTTCATACAGAAACCATTTGGGTGAATTATATTATTATCATTTCCAAGCCACCTAAGCTTAATAAAAATAAAGTTATATGTAGGTTTTTAAAATTATTTTTATAACAAATGTATACACAAATGTCATCATTACAAAAATCCTCTTTCAACTAAATACAAGTCCCAGGGCTGGAGTGCTAGTTCAGTAGTTAAGAGCACTTGTTGCTTCTGCAGAGGACCTAGGTTCAATTCCCAGCACCCACATGGTAGCTTATAACTGCCTATGAATTCAGTCCCAGGGTATCTGAAGTCTTCTGGCATTTGAAGGCACCAGACATGCATGTAGTACACATACATACAGGTAGGCAAAATGCTCATAGATATGAATTGATAAAATCAAGTAAAAAAAGCTAATCCCCAAATGATGCTTTAAAAAGAATAGTTTGAGATAACTCAATCTAAACAAATGATTTGAACCATCCTCAGAGCCTCTTATACTAGAAACCATTGGCAGAGAACAGTATGATCGCTTCACTCCATGGACTTCTTCCAGTAGGCTCCAAATGAATATGCTGGTAAAGGCAGGCCATTTTTGTCCTTCAAGAACATGTCTAGAGGTTTTCCTATGTGTATGATAAATCAGGGTTAAAGAGTAGACTTAACGGTTCTCTTGCCCTCTACATAGCTTAGAATGCTTTTCTGCAAAACCAAAATGAACAGAAAGAATACAGCCAAATGCCAGTTCTTGCTTAAAACACAGTTCTTGGAAGGAGTAGGAGTGGCAGGTCTGCAGCACCTCCAGAGCTGACAGGGTTATTTTACACAACTGCCACTAACCCTTATGTCACAGGCTTAATTAAATTTAGAACTTAATTTAAACTTAGAATTCCAGTGCAGCTGGGGGAGAAGGTGTTTTCCACAGTCAATTTGCTGTCTTGAGGTGCTGTGGCTAACAATCACCAGGGAGCTCATGATGCCATCTGAAAGGCTGTTGTGAGTGTACATGTTTTAGGATATTCACTCACCTGCACCTAGACATTAGTGTGTGTGAGGGTTATTACTGGCAAGCATAGGCTAGGATTTGTAGTGTACCTTCTGGCCTCACTGGAAGAGAATAGGAAAGCAGCTAATATTATTTATTTCTAATCCTATTTATTTTCTTAAATCCATGCAACTATAATGTATGATAGCTTAGTTATAATGGCTAATAATTAAGTGGAATTTTCTTAAAGTGGTTTAAGTGATATGACATTAGTAATTGTATACTTTCCATTGTAAATCTTAAAATACTTTCTAACAGCAACACACAAGTTAAATAATTTCTGTCTTTAAGCTTACATTATCAAATGAGACACCAAATTCATCTTCCAGATTGTATGCACTAACTTAAAGACATATCAACAACTTCTTTTAGTCCTTACATCTTCTAGGTAGTGTGATTCAATATGCAAATGTGTAAGCAAGGAACCATTCAGCTAACTTTTATGGTTTTATTTTGAAAATCAGGCTGATGTATAAGGGAAATGAAGGCCCTTTACTTTCTATCTGAAATCTTTAATTATAAGCATTATACAGTTGAACAGCATCCTAAATTAGGTATTATCTTAGCTCTACCTTTATTTACTTTTACATAATTATCTTGATGAAAGATATAATTATAGCATTATACAAAATTACCAACCCATTTTTTTTTAATGTTTCCTAAGTGATAAACACATTGCATATGAATTCAGGTAATAAATCTCCGATTAAAATAGTTAAGGGTTATAAAAGAGCTGTAATTCCCTCTTGTTTGCTTAGGAAAAAATAACCTTGAAAAACTGGTTTGGAGAAATATTTTATGAATAAATGTGGAAGATAAAAATCACTGTTCTATAAATGATATAAATGGACATTTTAATGCTAAAATGAGGCAAATATGACAACTATGACTTTGGCACTATGGAAAAAGAAAAAGGCTCTGTGCATTAATTCTTTATTTTGCATTGTTGAGGAGTGTTCTGGAGGCAAAAAATCATTTTGTAACATCTTTTTCCTGTCTTTGGTGTCTGGAGCATCAAATTGTCACTCTTAAAAGTCTCCTATTTAGAAAATAATGAAGTGCACTCTGGAACAACTGGAGGGTGAGATACCTTTCTCCAAGTTATAGCACATTTTCAGATTCTCTAAAGGAATGGAGAGAGATACCACATTGTACAAACTGAACTTTAAACAATTATCATAAAATAATCATGTTTCACATAGTGATAATAGATACAAAATGTCTATTGACTAGGAACAATGAATATGTGAGCTCCTCGGATATTACTAGCTAATGTTATTGAGATGTTATCAACTTGGCACCTCCCCTCTATTTGAAGGATGCATTAAAAATACCTAGTGGCTTTTTCCTTTATTAGTCATCCTGATTGGGATGCACACAGAGTTTCCATCACATGTTATAGTGGCCAGAGGAAGAGAGAGTATATCCTAGAGTAGTGCAACCCTCAAACGTCATCAGAAAAGCTTCTTTTTGTAGTAGATGGCCATTGACGTAGCAACCCACAACTGGTCAAGGTGCAGAGGACAAGACACTGAAGAGTGCTCAGCTCTGAATAGGACATCTATACTACACTCCTTCCTATCAAGACTCAGGGATTCTTCTGGAAAAGGGGGACAGAAAGACTGTAGAAGTCAGAGGTAGTGAATGACTACAATGAAACAGTACTTTGTAGTTACTAAAGAGAAGTTACACATAAACTCAGCAGTTTTGACAGCATCCACAAAATATGGGCAAGCTTAAGCCAACAAAATCTCAGCATAGCAGGAGGAGGTGGATATGAAGTCCCACCCCTGTCTGAGGAGCTATCGGTAACTGATAGCTGTATAGAGGGAAAGAATTAGTTTTCTTTAATAGTGTGGCTCCTGATAGTTCCTATGCTTCCAGTGTATGGCCATATATCGCAAAGTACATAACCAACATTAACTGGAGTGCATGAGTTAAAAAAAAAAAAAAAGATGAGGACACAAAGTTGGGCAGGTATAGAATGTAGGGTGGGTCTTTATATATGAAGCCTTTAATTTTTAAGTAAAATTACCTGATAGTGTTTTAATGCATCAAATAATACACTTTTTTCACTAACAAAGTAACTGCATATGTCAGATTTAGAATGAAGTCAATGTATTTGTAGGGAGGGTGAGAAGGATAGAAAAGGAGACAGAAAGTCTTTGCTAAGAAGAAAAGATTGAGCTAGATGTTAATTAAAAATAATTAAGGTTAACATGGGGGAATATTCTAAGAATAGGTATAAATCCTTAAGCTGGGTGGTGGTGGCATATGCCTTTAATCCCAGCACTCAGGAGGCAGAGGCAGGTGAATTTCTGTGAGTTCGAGGCCAGCCTGGTCTACAGAGCAACTTCTAGGACAGGCTTCAAAGCTACACAGAGAAACCCTGTCTCAACAACAACAACAACAACAACAACAACAACAAATACTTACTGATATGAAAGGGTGTGGCAAGTAGAGAAAATTTAAACAAGTTAGCTGGGGCTTGGAGGGCTGATTATTAATGCTCTTCCCCACAGGACAGACAGCCCTGATATCCATATGCAGAGATGATTAAAGAAGTTTGCAGGTATTTATCAGAGTTATAAATACTACTATTTCTCCCAGTAATTCAAAGCATCTTTTCAGAACTCCCATTATGTAGTTTATCATGTGTTAGGTGCTATGATGCATTAATGAGCAACAAACACTTTCTGTCATTGGTTTATTGTGTGACATCATGGAGCAAAGAAAATACAATAGTCTGCTTGGTAGTTTGAGAGCACAGTAGTAATCTACCTAACCTATCTTCGAGAATAAAGAATGAGAATGTGAGAGGAAGTGACACCAAAGTTAGACTAAACTCACAATAAGATAGACCTAGCAAAGACAATGCAGAAAATGGCAGTGTTTCTGGCAATTAGAAAGCACCTGGAAATGCTGCAGGAATGAGCTGCTGGGAAGAATACAGATGAGACAGTAAGCTGCAACTAGAAGTTCAAGCCAAACCTTGAGGCTAGAGAGTGAGCAGAGACTAGATCTTAAGGACATAGAAACGCAATGGGCCACATTAAAAGTTCAACTAAAATATCTCTTAGTTCCTTACTGGACAAATCAATGAGCATTTACTGTTCCTTTAGCTCTTACATGATCAACCCTGGGAGCTTCAAACCAGGGACATACATAAAATAACATTTTTTATTGTTCCCTCTTAAGCCAGGATATTAAAAAGCTCAGATTTCTTATACTTGTCTCCATGGTGCTCTTAAAGACAGATGGACAGACTGATACACAGACAGACAAATGCACAAATGGTACTAATGGAAATTCAACCCTGATATCAAAAGCAAGGAAAAAGAGATTAATTTAAATAATAGCAGGAAGATTGATTTCTTGTCTATGCACAGAGCATACATGTGATGAACGCTGCCAATCATCTTGGCTAAGAACAGTGTGAAGACAATGAATGAGCTGCATGTGATGAAGCAGGTGTTTTGCAGGATGACGTCATGTAACTTGCTTACTAAGTGGGTATGACCTTTTTACTTTTTTGTTACAATTTTTAATAGGATTCATGGTACATTATGCATAATAATTTACATATAACAGAGTGTGTACTATAAATGTTTCTATTAAAATGCATCTCAAAAGCAGTATTTATATTACCTAATGTATCATTATAATTTACTTGTTTTCTAAGCTTAATATAAACCAGTTTTTAAAAAAATATGAAGCAATTATTTTTTTAAACTATAATTTTAATAATTATCATTAAGTTTTTGGGCTATTTACTGTAAAGCAATGCAATATCAACTGTTCTGATTAGAAAATAGATGCTTGTGGGAAAAATAAAAAGATTTTATTTTAAAAAATGATGCTGATGCATTCTATAACAAAAAAGCACACTAAAGATCATGTAATTAGCTGGGAGGAGTAACTGAGTAGATCAGAAGAATGGATCACAGATTTTACTGCCTAAGTTAAAAAAAAAAAAAAATAGCATGAAATTAAGACTGCAGAGCACAGATCTGTATGCAAGTTAGGTTTTTCATTCTATTGTTTTGGGGATACAGAAAACATATGTATAGAGATACACATATATTACTTATTGGTTTTAAGTACTCCTATACAAACACATGTTACTGTATTACAGTATGGGTATCACTGGTAGAAGGAACATAATTATGAAAATTTTTGAGAAAAATGTGAAGATATATAATGTATTTTCATAACATTCCTCAAGATATTTATCTTAGGTGATGTAACTGAAATATCATATGGCTCACTGGTATCTATTTTATTTGTTACATTAAAATATATAAAACAATAACTTGGCATTTCCACCCCCACTCCTAAGACCCTGCAGCAAATCTGAACTTGATCAGCTGTTAAGTTTGTGTGTGGGTGGGTTCACTGCCTTCCAGTTGTAGCAGCAATGTGAGGGTGAGGATCAACTACACGTGGGCAGGAGAACCCAGAACCCCAGGTTGAAAATGTCTATGTGAAGAACCCAGACCTTGACACATATGACAAGGACCCTGTGGTGGATGTCTGGAATATGTAAACCATCTTCTTTGGTTTTTCAATCATCTTAGTCTTTGGTCCCATCTCTGTTACTTATCTGCCTGAATACAGGATGCAAAAATGGGCCTGCTTGGAAGCTGAGAGTCTTTCAAACACAACAAACCATGGCCTTGCCATCATGGAATTTGATTGTTTTGACCCCAGCAATATCCAGCTGCTGGAACATGACTGATAAATTATTGAGTAGGACTTAAGAAGTACTGCCATGTCCACCCCTTGCCTGTCATTCTGCCTGCTCCTCAGAGCACCTTAAAGGGGAGGAGGGCTAAAAAATAAATGTATTTGTTAAAAATAATTTACATTGCACCCAACAATGTAAGTATTTTAATTAGGATTGAAGAGATAGATGGCTCAATGGGTTAAGAACACTTTCTGCTGATTCAGAGGATCCGAGTTCAGTTCCCAGTACACAGATTCAGCTGCTCACAACTGCCTTGACTCCAGTTCTAATGCACTCTTCCATCCTCTATGCGTACTTGTACTCATATGCACAAAACATAGAAAGATACACACACACACATATATATAACAAAAACTAAATTAAAAGGTGTTTTAACAACTATATTGATTATCTCTGTATTACTACAACATTGATTTACAAATACATTTGATGATTATTTAAGAGGAGTTGCTTTAGAAAAATTATGTAGGATTAGAATTATACCACCAACTAATCTCTAGGATTTTATAGACTGTTATCTGCACTAAAATCATTCTTACAGGATAAGTAATTTTAATTAAAATAAAGGGTGGGTGGGAGATGGTTTGGTCAGTAAAGTGCTTGGCATGAATGATGAGTTGGGCTTGACCCCCAGCACACACATATAGGTCAGGCATGGCAGCATGCACCTGTAATCCCAGTGCTGGGGAGCTGGGGCTTGCTGGCAGCCAGTGTTGCTCTGAATCAGTGTGCTCCAGCTTCAGTGAGAGACTCATAAAATAAGGTGGAGAGAAAGAGCAAGACATCGATGCTGACCTCTGACCTGATCATGTACAGGCACACCATGAAATATGGGAAAAGTAGGAATAGACTGATTAACTGCCTGCTCTGATGACCTGATAGAACTCAGGGAGACAAACTTTCCAGCCACATCAATATAAAATATGTAGGACAATTAAAATATATTTTACTAAAAAAGACATGGATATTTTGTGTATATGCATGTCTATGTGTACCATATGTATGTCTAGTGTCCATGAATCCAGAAGAGGAAGGTACTGGATCCCTTGGAACTGGAGTTATGTGCAGGTATAAAGCCACCATGTGGGTGTAGGGAACTGAACTGGGTCTTCTGCAAGACCAACATATGCTCTTAACTACTAAGACATTTCCCAGCCCAGACTCTATTTTATAAGAATCTTATTCACACATGGTTTAAGAAACACTTTAAAATTCAAATACCTTTATTTAACCTTAATTTCCCACTCCCATTCTGTTAAGATTGGACTCAGACTTCATATACCAAGAGTAGAAAAAAAGGGTAATTTAGTCTAATATGCAACCATAAAATGTTATTTTTTTGTATAGCATTCAATTTATTATCTTTAAAACTATTCTGAAATTTTTAATGAATTTCAAACTTACTTTGAAAAACAGCTTTAAGCTAGTAATAAGACAAAATTTTCTGAGAAATGTTTTCACAATATACAAATACTGAAAACCAGTTATGGCAGTTCTAATCCCAGTCTGTTGGGAGCTGGGGCAGGGAATTCACCATGGGCTTCAGGCAAATCTGGACTGTATATAGCAAGCTTATGTCTCAAAACCACCAAAATCCAGCCAATCAATGAAACAGGAAACGTGGCCTTGAGAAGTTCCTGAACCAATGAAATCTTGTAAGACCCAAATACTAATAGGAAATGACTGATACGTGATAAATGTGAGGTATAAGTAGGACATTTTGAGAAACATAAATATCTTAAACAATGAATATAGTTTTAAAGTTCGCAGTGAAACTTATATGGCAGTATTTGTAATGGCTAAAGTTTATACCACACACTCTTGTAAAAAAAAAAAAAAAGGTTGAGTAATCTGGGAATAATACTAGTAAAACATAGAAAAACTAGATTGTGGTGAAGTGCTTCCCTGGAATGCACAACGCTCTGGGTTCAATCACCAGCATCATCAAACAACACAAAACATATACAAAAAATGAAATGAAATAGAGAGGGAGGGGAGAGAGAGGGAGAACATGCATACAGGGAGAGCTCAAGTCCTGCATCACAAATAGAAGGATCTTCCTAGCATATGGAGTAGTCACCATGTTCTCTCAGGGACAGTCAGCAACAATGTTCGCCTCAGGCTCATCAAGAAGAGGTAAACTGTCAAGTATAATTTCAGTCATAGGGTGGTTTGCTTGGGACACACTGGTGTTATGCAATCATGATAGATAGTTTATCCCAGCACCAAACTGTTGCTTGGGAAATCTTGAACCCAAACAAAGGCTCAGTCATTATTACTGTCAAAAGGTACACAGAGACAAAATTTGGTTGGCAGCAAGAAAGATGAATAAAAAAAAAATGTCTAATTGTATAATCAAAATCAAAACTGAGAAACATCTTGTAGTTGGTAATTACTTTTACGTACCAGCAAAGCCACATGCTATTAACTGTATTATCACTATAATTAGAAATATTACCACTGATTAAATGCTTCAATACAGCAATGTATTTATGGAGAGGCAACTTAGATTCACACACACGTTCTTACTCAAAATTTTCAATTTCAATATAACTCAGAATAAAGAATGTCCTTTTATAAATAGGAATAAGACACCAACATTAAAAAAAAGATTGTATCATTCTAGTGTTCTCCTTTCAGTTAAATGGCCCAAAAATAACTTTTTAAAAGAGAAAAATTAGTTTGTTGGAATGTTTAAACACACTAAAATCTTTTGTAGTTCAATGACTTTCATAGGAAATCAGGATAAAAGCAAGAACTTCAAATATAGATTGACTTAACTAACCCAAGAAATGTCTCAGATATCTTCTAAGCACTGAAAAGACATATACTTAGAAATGATAAAACACATTATTCTATTAGCAAACACAAACTTTGCTATCTTTAAATCAGGCCCCCTCCCATATTCTCAAAAGGAATGGCCTCAAGTGTCAGTGCCTGAAGTGATACGCTCTGACAAATCTAACAGCTCTTTCTGTGTCATTCCTAATGCACTTGTCACTCAGTATTATCCATCCTCATTAATGACAATGGGAAAGTTTATCTTGGGAACACGTTTTAAATCATCTACTCTTTACAATGGGACCATGAAATCTCTTACAAAACATGAGGCGGGAACTACTCTGACAACAAAACCCCTTCCTGGCAGCTTTATTCTTAATTCCTGTTCAAGGAGTAATCTGTTTATTATAAAATCATACAGAACAATATATTAAACAGAATTTGAAACAAGAATAGCTAGTGTGATTTTCAAGCTTACAAGTATTTTTACAACATTTTTATTAAGCTGAAAACACTGTTGAGTCCTTTTTGTGCAGTTTCATGCAATCATCTTTTCTATTCTACATTATAATCACCTTTGAAAAGAAGTTTTGCTTTGCCTAATTTTAAAATAAATTTCAAATACTGATAACCTAGTTCTTACATATTTATTAAAAATGGAATAATTTGCAATAACATAAATAAAAGCAATTTCATTGAAATAAAATGCTCTATTTTAAAATGTTTAACTAAAATATTCAAGTTTAGCTAGTTATAATTTAAAAATACCCTAATTAGTTCCAATATTACTTTTAACAAAATGATAATTACATTTTAATCCTCAATATGATATTTCAATATTTTAAGAAATTTCTACAGTTAAAAGGACAGAAAGTAAGTTAAACTTCTGGATCCTAGACACCATGTGGCTTGAGTACTTCTGCCCATAAAATAAAAGCTTCTTAGAAATATCTCCTTATGCCTCTTAATATTCTGGTATTGTAACTTTAAGCTACATTTTGTTTTACTCACTATACAATGATCATTAAACAGTATAATGAGAACTATAAAATATTATATTCAATATTGATTTTGATCATTTTCAATAACTGAAAAGAATATGTATGATGTATGCCAATAGCACTGGCTATTAATAGTCTACAACAATATTTAAATTATATAAACCTATAATTTGTGACAAAGCTTTTTAACTTCAGAATTTAAAGTGACTGAAATTTAAATTAGTGCTTTAAAGAATTCCTTAAAGGAATGTCACTAACATTTCACAGATTTCATGGTTAATATTCTTGCTTATTGTATAATAAACACTATAAAAACTACAAAATATTTGTTTTGATATATAAGAACTAATAAAAGGAATATAAATCTAAGGACACATATAAAAATAATAATTGTTCTTCATATATTATTTATTTATAAAAATAGCGCTGTATGTATTCCTTGAGAGCAAAATTAGCCTAATGGATGGGAGGCTGCCTCGGTATCTGAATAACGCTGGGAGAGAGTGGTGTCTCTAAGACAGTGAGTACCATAAGACCACACAGAAAAACATACTCAGCTTTAAGTCTCTCAACTCTCCTTCAATTCTAATCTTTTATGAAATTTAAAAATTTTCACAACATGGTAGTGCAGCTTAAGAAAAGGTATATATTTTCTGAAAAAGACTATTGATTTTAAAAGTACAAACTAAAACTGAAGGATTCTGAGTTCACTGATTTTCAAATAGAAATATATTTAACAACTACAAATCATATTCTCCAACTGTCAATTCTTTCAGTGAAATTTGTTTAAAACACAAACACAGAGATTCTTCACTATAGTAACTTTTCTGACAATAACAAGAAAGTAAATATTTTTGGCCTCAGAAAACACAAATTTTAATTTAATTATGAAGGACAGAGGGAAGAATGGCAAAACTAATTGGCTTCATAATATCCAGTACAGATTACAACAGTAGGGCTAGAATTGGACCATGGGTAATAGGTGCACTAGGGGCTCAGGTGGTTTTACCTCCTTTACACTATACAGAAGGTCAACCATAAGAAATCTTCAAATAAATGGGAAACAGGAATGTTATAAACATGTAAAATTAAAGTAAAGCTGAGCATAAATTTGATGTTATGAAATATGTAGATCAGATTTTCCAAATACCTTTACATATGTTCTGTTTTTTTCTTTTAAATCAAATCATCTGTTGAATCAAGTTGTTATGAATTACATTATAAGAGTATTCTTTAATAATAATTGTTCTCATTTAAAATTTTATGCAGATCAGGATGGTTTCCTAAAAGGAAACTTAAGTAGCCAAATTAAAGCTATGCTTTGGCTGCCTCATGTGCACCATGATGCCCAACAGAATGATTCTTTGATAGTTATAGATCCCCATATTATGGATGTGATATGAGTTACTTTAGCATAAAAGCTTATGAAAACTATAGAATATTTAAAATGTTGTCTTCTAATTCTGTTTTATATAATCTCCTCACTCAGTATGTCACAAGTTCCACAAATCTACATTTTTTTCTTTTAAAGCCAGGAAAACACAGACAATAAAATTGGACTATATTTGCCACAGAAAACTAGGACTATCAACAAGGAACTAATGGGTCAAAGTAGGCTTGGGAAGCATAGGTATTGAAATGAAGGAATTACAAATAATTCCCATTTTGTTTCATAATATATATTAAATCCAGCAGCTCATGTAAGGAACCAAATTAGAAATTCATAATAGCCTTTGTGAATCTGAAAAATGCACTATTAAATCTCCCTCTCTCTCTTTTTTCTCTTTCTAACTCTAGCTGGCTAGGAATTTGCTACATAGACCAGTGTGACCTTGACCTCAGAAGAGATCTGCCTACTTTTGCCTTCTGAGTACTAGGATTAAAGGTGTGCACCACCATGCCTAAATCTTTCAAGATGAAGCATCCAAATAAAGTTCACAGGATGACCATAATGAAAGTCATTCAGATAAGTATATCAATTATGCACTGTTAATTAAAAACTTTTCCCTCACTGACTAACGTTTTTCCAAGCATAGTTCTACTCCATTTTACTGACAACAACTCATTATATTGCCTGCTATGTGTTGAAAGTTGCTTTGCTAATGAAAACCTTAGTGGTATGTTAAATATCCCAGGAAAGTGTGCTAGTATATACACCATCCCACAGAGTCTGTAATGCTGAAACTGCTATAGTGAAAAGTGTCAGGAGGGCATTTACTCATCCATTTAGTCAGTATTTACAGAGCACCAACACAATTAGGTATTGAATGGGAAGAAGTGGTGAAGATGATGAATCAGACAGACCCAAGTTTGTAGCACTTAATTTACCCCTAAACAAACAAACAAACAAACAAACAAACAAACAAACCCATATGTTCTCAAGGCTTAAACACTTTCTAAGAGGAACTGCAGAAATTCCTGATGTTTTCACTACACTGAAGTGTGGTAGCAAAACAGTGCAGATTGGAAATCAAGAGCCAGAGAACAAGCAGAGAAAATCAGTATGGACAAGGGCTCATACCACTTCAAGGCCAGCCTTATTATATATCAATCGGGTCTACATGGCTTTAATGGGTACTTTGTCATTATGTATTTGACTTTAAAACCCAAACTATGGGACACTACTTTATTTGATCTGTTTGTTGTGTTACCCTATGTAGCTCAGGCTAGCCTCAAACATAACCAACCCTCTTGTCGTGGCTCCTAAATTACAGGTGTATTGGAATTAACATGTTTATCATCAAGTCCAGCTTGTAAATTTTTTCTTAACCTAGAAGAATTTGTTTGGGACAAATTAGAAATTTAATCTTGTTTTAAAAAGTATTTTGTTTATTGTTATTATTTTACATGTATTATGGGGCTTGCTTGCATGTGCATCTATGAATCATGTGCACATCTGATGCCCACGGAGGTAAAAAGATATCAGATCCTTGGGAACTGGAGTTACAGACAGTTGTGAGCCACCACATGGGTGCTGAGAATGAAATCTGGGCCCACTGGAAAAGCTACTTCTCCAGGCCTGGTTATTCCTTATGATAGCACACATACATCTCTTTCTGCTCCCCTATCATCTCAAATTAGGCATGGATAGTTGCTGTGTTTCTGGATGTTCAAATAAGCTAAGAGGTGCTGAACAAATTTATTGGCCTAGCCTTACAATATGATGCATTAATTGGTGTTCTGGGTATGGGTCCTAGGTAAGTAGACTATCACTGAACTAAATTTCCAGACTCGGCAATTTAATTTTTTAAGCTAAAAATCGACTAACTCATAAATATCTATCATATGTAAAATTTATGTATGTTAAAATTTCTATAAAATGTTTTGTCATTAGTTTTACTTTTATACTTAAGTCTTAATTTATTAAGGTATCAGGGTATAGAGTATATTAATTATAGACAATTATTACAATATATGTATAACTGAACTCTAACTGTACCAAGAGTCTTTATTATGAGGTTTATCTAAACCTTGAACTCACAGAGATCTGCTTGCTTCCTGAGTGCTGCGATTGAAGGAGTCTCCATTACGCCCAAATAATACCATGTTTTCTTAGTAAAGGCAAATGTGTTCATAGTTTTCAATGACAAAATTTCTAGGAATATTAATTAATCATAAGGATTAATATTTTGTCATCACAGGATTTATTACTTAATTTTACTTAAAGACAGTGTTAAAATAACTACAAGAAAATTTTGCAAAGAAGTAACTTCAAATAAACAACCAGTCAAACTTTCACTAGAACTTAATCTTGAAAGGTGAGGTTAAAAATTGATGATCTGAAAAACTGAGTTTGGTAGATCCTTAATTAACTCACCAGTACATATGCCTTAATTATCTCACAGGATAACATTTGATGCTTCAAAGATAACACTTAAAAATTTAGAAAAACATAAAATACAGAAACATGTTAACTAATTATGAGCAAATTAGTATCTTTAAAGTAACTTGGAAAGAAGGTTTTAGAAGCACATATTTGATACATTTATTTTAGGCATTGTTTATGCTTTTACACACAGCACCTTATTTACCTGCTACTTTACCCTCAAGGGGCTCTTGCACAGCACCAGTGTACATGTCTTGCTATAAAAAGATGAAAGATATGGAGAGTTACCTAACCTTCCCTAAGTCACACTTCTGTGGTTATTCATAGTAAATCTTGACCTCCTTGTGCAGAATTACACTGGAAAGCTATAAGGCTCAGGAAATCTGATAACTGTTATTTCTTAATACAAAAACAACAACAACAACAAAAAAAAAAACAAGTCTTGTTAAGTGTTTTTTGGTTTCTGGCACAAACACAAATGTTTCATAGTATTGTTTAATAGACCTTGTAACTGTCAAGTTCCATTATTTTATCAGTGAGTACATTTATAGTTCAGAGAGTGTAAGCAACTTATCTTACCCAAATTCAGAAAGGCCATAAGTGGCAGTAGTGACAGATCAACCTGTCTCTTCTTCCAAAGCTTGTGTTTGCTGTGCCTCAAATGGTATAGTCTACATCTACAATGTCCTAATCAATCATTGTATAGCTCTGGCACACAGTCAGAAAACTATTGTCAAAGAATTGTTCAGTAAGAAATGCACTTAAAAAACCATCAAAAGTATAAAAATACATATATTATAATATATACAGACATAAGAATACACATATTTTAACATTCAACTTAAAATCCTTTTTCCATAGTAATCATTTCTAATGATTTTATGAAAGACATGGACTGAGATTGCACTGATCTTAGCTTCACCCATATGGAAAGTGAGCTACTTTTTATATAACTATGGTGAAATATTGCTTTTTATATCCTTTTTACATTTGCTGGTATCTGATGTATATTTTATTGTGGAAAAATATTCTATAAAACACTAATTTTTACATTTAAATTTGAAACAATCTTGTTTTACATATCAATCCCAGTTCCTACATCCTCCCATCCTACCTGTTCCCTTGCACCAGCCCCCACCCCATCTCCTATCTGCTCCCCAGGGAGAGTGAGGCCTTTTATGTGGAGTCTTCAAAGTCTGTCATATCATTTGGAACAGGGCCCAGGCCCTCCCTCATGTGTCTAGGCTGAGAAAGTATCCATCTATGTGGAATTGGCTCCCAAAGTCCATTCAGATACTAGGGATAAATACTGATCCACTACTAGAGGCTCCATGGACTGCCTGGGCCTCCAAACTAACACCACATTCAGGGAATCTGGGTCGGTCCTATGCTGGTTTCCCAGCTATCAGACTGGAGTCCATGAGCTTTCCCCTTGTTCAGGTTAGCAGTTTCTATGGGTTTCTCCAGCCTGGTCTTGACCTGTTTGCTCATCACTCCTTGTCTGCAACTGGATTCCAAGAGTTTGGCTCAGTGTAAAACACTAATTTTTAAGGGTTCTAGTTTCTAAATTCTACAATTTTATATTCTATATTTTAACCAACTATTTTGATATAATCCAAAATATGTCAAATTTAATTATATTGGATTATATTTAAGTTCTGTATTTGATACCCCAAAGATAACATATAAAAATAATTTAAAAAATTAAAATACAAAAACACATTAACTAATTAGGAGCAAATTAGTTGTAATTAGCACAGGTTCTAAGCCTGAGAGCTTTCCAGTGTAATACTGCACAAGGAGACAGAGGGCCAAGATTTACTTGAGTAACTATAGGAGTGTGACTTAGGGAAGGTTAGGGAGAGTTCTCTGTATCTTTCATCTTTTTCACAGCAAGACATGTACACTAGTGCTGTGCAAGAGCCCTGTGAGGCTAAAGTAGCAGTTAAATATAGTGCTGTATGTAAAAACATAAGCAATGCTTAGAATGTTATCAAATATGTGCTTCTAAAATCTTCTTTCCAAGTTATAGTAAAAAATAGTTTAACATAAGCAAATATTTATGGAACATATATATATATACATGTATATATATATATGTATGTTGAGGATTTAGTTGTGAAGAGGACAGAATATATCCCTACTTCTGGGTACCGAAGATTTTAGTGGTAAATTGAGGAACTAAACAAAGGAGCGGATAAGCAATTATAAAATAAAATTGAAATAGGATATGTGCCTGCAAATAAGTTCACATTTCCAATGGGCCAGTGAATGTTCTCAAAGGAAGGAAACAAATTGGTTATCACCACAGTCAAATGATGTAAAAAAGATCTTGGAAGGTTGGACACTCAGGACATTTGCTGTACAAAAATACTGAGGCAATGGCTAATTTGGTAAAGTTTGGGGACAAATTTCCCTGTGCCATAAGCTCACACAGACTATGTTTATTAAGCATGAGTTTCTGAGGCACACTGGAGGACACATTGGTAGAATATATGTTCTTGTGTTATAGAAATTTAAAAATACAACTTGGCAGGGAAATAGGGCAGCTTTGATTTGCCATCACTTGTTTTCTTTTTCTGTCTTCCTCTGACACATAAATGACACACTGTGGGAGGAAGTATTTCAAAGCTATTGTGTAAACGAGGTAAATTCTGCTACAGCAATTCTGTAAAGCTTTAAGAAACTCCTTACTTAAAGTACTGAAATATAATTTTTGTGGAGCCAAGTACAGCATGCACTTACAGAACTGTCTATGCCTGCCAACTTTAGGAAGGAGGAGAAGAGATTTTTGTTTGTTTGCAGATTTAGACAGCACCCTTTGCTTCAGTATGGTCTCATGAGACAGTTAGACCATATGCACTGGGCATCTTCATGGACTCATAACTGAGGAGCACTCACAGCCTTTAAAACATTTGAATTAGGCTTTGTGAAATCATCAACTATATCATGCTCAAATTTCTTTCACAAAATATAGATATGAATAAATATAAGAAATAGCAAAGGGACCTGGGGATATTGTTTGCCTAGCAAGTGCAAGGCCCTGGGTTTGATTCCCAGTACTACCATACACAAGGTACAAAACCAAACAGTAGATTCTGGGCTGAATTTATGAATTAAAGAGCTTTATATAAACTCATTTACAATAAAGATATTATAAGATATTTTGAGACATTAAAAATAGAATTCATTTGTTATGAGTAATTATAAATTTAATAGCCTTGGTACTGATAACTATACAGAGACTTGAAGACATCTAATAGTCAAACATGAACTGATTTTACCTTGCCAAATGAAGCAATAATGCTCTGCCAGCCAAACTCACAGGAAGCATGTGAAATGAACACAAAAGCAAACAGGCTTCATGCTGCCTGAGGGAAAGTCAGCAAGATGGCAGTTTCAATCATTTGGAATAATACTAAAGCAGCCTTAGGCTTTTCTCAGAATGGAAACATGTCACTATTACTGCAATATTTCAACAAATCAGAACGTAGAGAAAAGAACACTTACACAATCTCAACCTAGAAAGGGCACTTTACTTAACATGTAAGTGGAAAACAATTATAAGGAAATTTCAGAAAAATTGTCAGTGAACATAACTGACTAAGGAAAAAATGTTTTTTTCCTTTCAACATGCTTAATAGATTTTTAAAATGCTTACCACTTAGAAACAATTTCCTTCTACATTTTCCTTAAGGAACTATTAATGTAAAGAAACTTAGATGAAACACTAAGTGAAAAGTTTGGTATTCAAGCTGCCAGGAAAAAAACCATTATTCCTCAACATAGCACCATTTCACTTAAGATTTGATCAAAAGGAGAAGTTTTCATAACATTTATATAGGAAGTCAAAAAACACTTCAAATATTTTGGGAAATTAATCAGTGTACTTTTAGCATATGTCTAATCATGTAGCCATCTTTGGTCAATCATCAAAAAATCAAAGGCAAATTGGCATGACTCAACTCTAACTTTACTACCGCATGATTGTGTCGTGTAAGCTTGTTTTGTGTGAGAGCTGCTGTGGTTTTAGCAGAGAGATTAACTACCGGACCTAAGCTGGCCTCCAAACCTTGCCCTGCTGATGCCTCTGGCTCTTTGAAGTCTGACCATCATACCTGGCAAAACAACAGTGGGAACTAGGACGGTGTCAGATCTAATCAAATTGCTCACTGCAGCACAGCTAACTATGGGGTTCACTAATTGGCCCAATTGAGGATTATACCTTTTGCTACAGATTCACGACAATAATTTAGTTAAATGATGTCCCCCCCATCTCTTCCAATTAAGATTCCAAAGTTGGAAGAAATAGGATTAGACAGAGTCTCACAACTGTGTTCCCTTTGAGGTGGTATGTACTTTTGATAGGTTTCACTATGGCAATATAAAATATATATAATTAATATAATATATATAATTAAATCAACTTTTAGAGATTCTGAGAATCTGTGACACTGTTGTATGCCTATATTACTAAAGAATTAAGTGAAAATATGAGTATAGTATATTTAAAATGTGAACATATAAAAACTACATTCTACTGTTACAGTGTCAGTTTTTGCTGTGTCTGTATGAGACAAGAGAGAGAGAGAGAGAGAGAGAGAGAGAGAGAGAGAGAGAGAGAGAGAGAGAGAGAGAGAGAGAATGAACTTGTGCACGTGAGTGGGCATGCACTTGTATATTCATCTTATGTGTACATGTGAAGGCCCGATGGTAACAGATATTTTCCTCTATTTCTTTGCCTCCTCATATTTTGAGACAAGGTCTCTCAATGAACCTGGAGCTCTCACTTTTGGCAATACTGGCTGGCCAGTAACCCTCAGGGATCTGTCTGTCTCTGCCCTCCAAGTGTTGGGGTTTCAGGTGTGCTTGGCCACACCTGGCTTTTATGTGTTGCTGGGGATCAAATAGGTCCTCAAATAGGTCCTTAGGCTCATGCAGCAAGATCTTATCTACTGTGCCATTTCCTTCCCTTGGGTTTACTTTTGACAAGTGATTACATTCAGATGAATAAACACCTATAATTAATATTTTAGTTTTGGTATTGGCAATATACCTGTGAATGCCAGCTAACTTAAACAGTAGTGAATATTTATCAATGACAGTATTATTAGAAAAGTTACATTAATTAGACTATATGGCCAAGATAATATCACCTAATAAGGCTTCCAAGGTGGACCTTTATGAATGTATTATTTCAATAACATCACTGTGAATTGACAGGCAAATTTCCCTTCTCTCTCTTTATCTTTGGATATATTAAACATATTTCATCCTCTTATTTCTCATTAAAAAACTGGAAAGACCACAGAAAATAAATGCAGAGAAATAAATCTAGGGCTAATGATATCATGCTACATTCTGAACTGTTAAAGCTAAATCACAGTGACTAGTAAATAGTGTGTGGGACTTTATACTTTGCAAATTGTTACCATTTCAGGTAAGTCTATGAAGTTACATCAAGCTCTATTATTATATTATTATTAAGCCAATCAACACCAATAGCTCATGCAATTTTGGTATTAATAGTTAAGAATGAATCTATTAAATAGGTACACCAAGAATAAATACTTTACAATAACTGGTTGGTCAATTATTTTGTGAGAAAAAAGCCTTGGTGACTGGAGAATTATTGAGGTCTCATATTCGGACCTGGCTCCAAAGTATTACAAGTCAATCTTGAATAATTTTGATTTGTTTTGACAAAGTCTTCTCTCAATACTCAGTCTATAAGACTCAGATACATTGATTATACTGATTGTGACTTGACCAGTTCAAACCTCCATAATGGGTATTCTTCTATTTACTGAACATTTGTAGTTACAAGATGTAACTACAAATTCTGTGAATTTCAGCACAAATGAATTGTCACACTTTTCAACTTGAACCTAGAAACTCTGATGCTTAGAGCTGAAAAACTGCCCCATAACAGGGAAACTTTTTTGGAATAATTTTTTAGATGCTGCAACTAATGTAATAATATATTATCACTTGTTAGGACTTTCAATTAGTAGAACATGAAGGCTGAAAATACAAACTCAAAATGCTGTTCCTATGATATCATCAAATTCCATGCAGCCATATGCATTGTAAGTACAACATAATTATAAAGAAAAATTAGCTAATGATAATATTAACATTATCAAAGAAAGCAAACTGACACACTTAAAAGATCTTGAGTTTAGGCAGTCAGTTTGGCTCAGGAGTGAGGCCACTACAAAGTTACGAATCCTAGAGTGGGACTTACATGCTACGCACAGCTGTATTATCACTTAGGCCATTGCATTCATAGCCCCTTTACATTGTATACATTCTGGCACATACACACGTCTGCTGAGGACAGGGCACATAGCTACTTTAGCTGCAGGCTCATCACCCAGGGCTTCAGTATCAGCACTGTAGCCTGGATTCTGTTGTGCATTTCATAAGGTCTAACTTAAGCAGCTTTATAGTTACAGTGAATTGTAATAATCTATTGTGCTAAATGTTTTCTCCAGAATAAGACAAAAGCAATATGTACACCAGGAAGGAGAAAATACTACTCTGTCTTTGAGTCACTTAAAATTGGACAGCACTGTGTTGCCACACCTGTCAGGCATAAAGACCACTGTCTAAACAGGCTTTACACCCGTCCCATCACACACTGCCTTAGCTTCGTCTGCATTCACTCCTCATTTGTGACTCATGTGACTTCAGGTACATCCCAATTTGTAATAAATCTACCTGCAAGGGATCAGAAAAGTTACTTGTGCTTTACCCACCAAGCTAGGCATTGCTTCTGGGAAGAACACCTAGATTCAATGCTCAGAGCATTCCCTCCTTAGACTTTCAATTTTAAAAAACATCAGAACATTAAAAAGATTTATGGCCCAGTGTGGTAGCACAAGTCCTTAATCCCAGCAAATGGGAGGGAGAGGCAGGAAGATCTCTGTGAGTTTAAGGCCAGCCTGGTTTACAAAGCAAGTTCTAGGACAGCCAAGGCTACACAGAGAAACCCTGTCTCAAAAAACATGACAATTCAAAACAAAACAAAACAACAATAAAAGAACAAGATTTATGTATTTCTATTAGGTTTGCCATTTAAAATTGCCTTTATTTGAATTTCTATTTTACAAACCCCCAAATCTTTACTGACTAGATCAAACCAAAGTGACAAGGATTTGATTGAGTGTACTGAATATTAACTTATTTAAAGGGTGACTTTATTTTTGTTTTGTTTTCAAATACCGCTTCCAAACCACAGGGTGACAATTGTGATTTTTTTTTTTTTAAAGTTTTGTGTAGTAGCAAGAAGCTTGTAATCAACATTCTCTATTAGAGCCTACAGCCATTCAAGGGAGTAGTCTCACTTAACATTATGCAGGTCCTGTAATTCCCCCTTTTTATGTTCCCCATAAGACACTGTGAGTAAGGTCATAAACAGGGTTCACATTCTACTTTGGTCACAGTAACGTTTCCACTGAGGAATACTTGCTTAATTTCTACACAATAGAAATGATACCTTACAAATGCTTTAAAAATTACTGGGGAGAATATCGCACAGAGGGAAAATTTTCTGTCTTTCATTTGAAACATAAATTCAACTTTAAAAAGCAAGCATGCTTTTGCCAGACAATAAGCTATCACCTAGTCCTCTAACTGTTTAAGACAGTAAGTCACTTGGTATCCTATCAGAAACGCTGCGACAAAGTTGGTACAGTGACAGCCTTAGGTTCCATTGCAGTGGTTCCCTTTGAGAAGTAAGGCAAATTAGCTCAAGAATCACTATTCCTACACACCCTCTTGGGGCTTTAAGTGGCTTTTGAACAGAGTACTCTCCAGATGAAGAACTTCTAACACTCCTGCAGAGATGACCTGCCTGAAGAACTGGATGCCTGATTAACTATTAACTGCTCTCAATAGGATTAGATAATTAAGGACATTGATGACCATTAATTAGGAGGAGGGCACATTAATTTGTCACAGGATAGGACCCTTATGATGATTTATAGGTTAGTGCTACTTGTAAATGTGAAGGGACAGAGAAAGAGAGAGAAAGCCATTAAGTTACCTTATCAAGTGGCCAGCTTAAAGAGGGCAGAGGGTCAAAGAAGGGCCAAAGTGGTCACTTTAAGGGTGAAGTCCCAAACACCAAAGCAGTGCCAAGCCACATTGACCATCATTTGGTGATGAAGTTAAAAATATGCTAATTTATTGGTGGTAATTCTCTCTTTTTATGGTTTCAAGCAGTTAAGACAAGTGGCCTGCTTAAGAGCTTTTCATTTGAAAAGAGATTAAACAAAATGGTTTGTCAAGGCAGTTTGGCTGTTTTATGTCTTTGTTTAAAAAAAAAAAAAAATTGCACCAACCATACTGATAACTATCACACCACCCAAATGCCATCTCTCTGAACATTTACTTCGTTAATAAATATATCAAGCCTAATTGCTTAACAGTTCATGTTCATCTGCTCTTTAGCAAGAGTAAGCTGAAACAACTCCTTTGTATCGCTCTGTCATCCTGCTTGCAGAAAGGTCACAAAATCCACATGTAGAAAATGTATTTACAGCGACTAGTGTAACTCAGACTTTAATTCAACACTTTAAAAATTAAACTTAATCTCCCTAATACTTAAAAACAAAGCAAACAAACAAAAAACCTTTAGGAGGCAGGGATGAAACTTCTCTTCTTATCCAAACACAGTTGTGGGTAGCATTCATATTCCACACACAGTAAGCACAGCTCATTAACATTTAATTAAATGCCTTTGAAAGCCTTGGAGATGCATGTCGTATTTATCATTTGAGTTTTGAGCTTATTTTTAATAGCTATTAAAACCTTTCTTTCTTTCTTTCTTTCTTTTTTTTCTTGTACTTGAAAAATAACACCCGGTCAGAATGGAGGAAAAATATAACAAAAATTAGTCTGTTATAATAAAAGCACTTAATTTGTAGCCTCAAATGTGTCTTAAATGTTTTATTAGCATGAAGAGCAGAGGGACCATTTACCTTAAGACAGTAAACTAAAACATAAAAAATCTCTTACCTCAATGTTGAACAGCTTCCGTTTTAACTTAAAAGCTAAGTCTTTGACATCCGATTCATCACAAGTCAAGTTATTAAGCCGAGGAATCTTCCGTATATGGATCAAACCTCATGGAAAGGAAATTAAAAGAAAAAGCCTTAAGTGCTGTCATCAGAGGCAAAATTAAAGAGTCTTACAGAGAATCTGTAAATTTACACACAAGCATCCTCCCTTTAAAACGGGAGCTGAGTACCAGGAGCAGTGAAGCAAATGGTGTGATTATACTCAAGTAATCAAGCAGAATAAGATAAACAGAAATCCTTGAGCGAGGAAAACTAATTGCACTTTGGTTCAGGAGTACAGATGTAAAGAGGGATCTTAATACTTGTCAAAACTACAGCCGGTCTGTGTGTGATTTTCTTTCGTATTTACAGTAAGCAAATATGGCTATCACCTTGCATGCTGCCCACAGCACCACTGAGTGATCTTTATTTTATTAAATGCACCAGTAAGCAGCCAACAAAACAAGGCTCTTGGGTTACTGATAATCTGCAAAACACCAATAATAAGTATTTCATTTCATACACTGAACAAACTAATGAAGAAAACTACATTTCAGCACAGTCTAGGATCAAACATTAGTCTGTATGCCATCCGGAAACACTGATTTTTATGGCACGTTAGGCCCTTATGTGGCCATTAGAAGCTCTGCAGCAGCGCTAGGTAAACCATGAGCTCGGGGCCTCGTCAGCAGAAACACTTGCTAATCTTTCCTGACAGGGCACTGGAAGGCTTTTGTGTAGTTTCTGACTAAACTAGGGGTCAGTTCCCACAGTCGAAGACATGGAAGGTTCTTCAGTGCATCTTTTTGGCTGACTCAGCTCATATTCAGGGATACTGATCCCTCAACATGGAATATGAGATAGCAAATTTCAGAGTGAAGTAGACAAACCTCATTTACAGAACTGCTTGCTTATGTGTGTGTATGTGGATGGTCACTAATGTAGGCATGAGTTTAGATTTAAAGTGTAAGCCTTCAGGTAACTTCATTGTTACAACTTCTTCAAAAATAATTCACTAAAGTAAGAATACTTACATTTTAAATATAATATTGTAATAAATAATTTGAGATTTTCATAAAATGTATTTTGATCATATTTACCTTCTACTTTTCATTAAGATAATAGTTCTTAAAAATTAAAATATCTCACACATAATTATTTAGTAAAATACACTTACTAGAGATAAGAACAGCACATTTCTCATTTTACCTTTACAATATATGTGCTTGTTAGGTAATTACTAAGTTAGGAGGCCTTTTATAATTCATTATTTTTTTATAAGATCCTTCTAATTAATGGGAAACTTACAAATAATTAGAATGAGTCTTACACATGGAGAATAATTTACTGATTCAGAGGTTTCAGCTCAAAAAGAATGACAGTTCAACCTTTGAATGTTTTAACCACAATAATGTAGAATATAAAATATAATTTCAGTATAGTTTATAAACAAATACTTGTAAATGGTAATGTAACTTACTAAGGTAACATGTAGATTGATTTTTTAAAAAGAAAATGTAACAACAATATATTTAAAATTGCCAAATTATCTTAGATCTCTTCTCATTGTAGTGAAAAAATGATGTATTAAATAGATTTGATGTAGGGTTAACCAGTACATATATGATATGTTAATTTAATTAGATAAGTAACCAGGAGGCCCATTATTTTACTATAAGTATGGTTTACAACTTACTTTTTTTTTTTTAGCATTTAAAAAAAGGACTTGTTAGCTTATGCTATTTCATCACTGTTCTAAAGGCTGTCTACTCAAAGCACTGGCAATCATACAAAGTACCATATCATCTTTAATGCCTTTTTTTTTTTTTTAAACAGCCTCTTACATGTTAGTAAAAAAAGTTTGTTGCCACAAAAGCAGCAAACTTAAAACCAGCTGGTAAATCTTTAGAAGTTCAGAGTATAAGTTCTAAAATAATATCAATAGTTCATTTAGAACACATAAAAAGTAAGTGTGTTATTTATAACACTTTGTATTGAGTTAGACCGAAGATCACATAACTACTAACCTTCTACTATTCAAATTCTTATGTGAAAATACTATTTCTTAAAAAATTTTCAATTAGCCAAATGACCAAAGTATTTTTAAAGCTTTAAAAAGGGGTGTTGAGAATAGTCTTGAATAATAGAATCTATACTTATAATACACAAGACCTGACATTCAATCCCCAGCATCAAAAACAAAACAAAAACATCATGTAGTAAATGTCAAATCAATTTTTCTAGGTTTACGTTGGGATAACAAGGTAATATGGAACCCATTTGTAGGGTGCTAGTGCTGGGGACTGAACACATGACCTTGTGCATATCAAGCAAATGTTCTAACACAGAGCTATATCTCAGTCCAGAATGCACCTTACCATACAGCTAGCTTTGTAAAAAAAATAATATATACATATATGTGTATATATGTATCAGAAATGCTGCTAAGCTGTGCCAGGCTTATTATTTATTTAATGTTTAGGACCAGAGCATTTCATACTATAGATTTTAAGATTAAGGATATTTGTAATATACTTACTTCAAATATGACTGATTTCATAAAAAGTCTATACCATTGGCAAAACAATACTTCAGATCCTGGCTTTGACTACATTCAGTTATCATAATTTTTAATCTTAGTTTGACAAATGGCTGAAGTAGAATTATTAAAGATAAAGGGAAAGTATTTAGCAGATATGGGGTGGGATAAAATTCACACTACGTTACAGCAGATGTTCTGACTAGACCAGGAGGAAGCTTTCAGGGAACACTCAGAACATGCTCTATCCATGATGAAGATGATACTTACCATGATAATCCTTATATAATGGGTTGGTTTCTTTTTCTGAACCAATAAAAGATTCCAGACCAACAACTGTATCTGACAAATTCCTCACACGAGTAATAATTGCTTTATTCTGAAAAACATAGAAATGAAATACTCATGTTATAATTAATTACAAAATCAACATCTATACAGAACTACTAAGCCACCCTGAACACAAATTGTAGTGGAGATAAAAAAAATATTAATTAACACCAGAGTCTGAAAGACAGATGAAATAGTCTCCTAGTTGAATGGTATGATCTATATAGGTATTGTATGTTAGTTTAAAGAGTTGAAGGTAAGGTAAAAACATTAATTACTGTTCATTTGGCCTAATGAATGAGGCTACACTTATTCTTATACATTATTGTTTTTCACGTTACTTTATTCCTGGCCACTGGAAAGCTTGGCAGAAATGGGATTCAAACAACACTATGTAAAACATGGCAAGAGTCTCACTGTTGCACATCTGCTAGGACTAGGCCTCAACCCTGTAACAGATCAAGTTCTCTTTGACATATTAGAAACAGAGAGGTCTAGCTAAGGGGCTGCAATACGTGACTAGTTCTGGAGTCTTCTGTGTTCTTTTTCAGATGCTGCCATTGGTTCTAGAGCAACAGCAGAGGCAAAGAAACTGTGACTAACACTGATCCCTGGCCAACAACTTCTTCCTAATCATAGCTCAAGATGAATCCAACAGTACTCAACAGAACAGCTTGAGAATGTCCTGGTACTAGATTAAACAATATGTCAACATGGTTCTAAGCATAGGATACCCAGTTGTTAAATAGTAATAATTCAAAAAACCCCCATAGCCAGGTAAGTAAAATCACTGACTAGCCAGTTGCTTTTGCAATTATTTTACTTAAGGGAAATTCAGTATTTCCTGTATTCTGACAGGGTGATAGCCAGGAAGCCATAATCCTCTAATACACCAGAACATGACATTTTTGCTCCACAGACATAGATTTGTTGAAATTAATCATTATTTGTGCAATTTTGGAATTTTGAAATTCTCACTTTATATGCTGGTAATATCCACTAATTTAAAAACCAATTCTAGAAGAAAAGGATAGGAGATGTAAGGCAGTCAAGAAAACTAGACTGTTTGGTGTTATGTCTTCTGTTGGAGGAGAGACCACAAGGATTTTCATTTTGCAAAAGCTTCATGACTGCTACTAAGTTTAGTGTTGCTTTTTTATCTCTTGAGGGCCTTGGTAAAGAATTATGAGAGTGGACAGGAACTATACAATTCAAAAGGAAACAAATGCACAGCGGTCTGGGTTTCTAAATATTCTGCTGAAATAGTTGGCTAGCTCACATCAGGCAGTATTTTGAAGCTCCACCATAGGAGGAATGCATATTGTGTGGAGGACATTTCAGCCTCTAATCTTTGATCGTGAAAGGAGACAGTGTAAAAAAGTTTTCTTTGTCATTAAAAAACTTTCAGTTGTGTGAGCACATTAAGTATAGAATACATATAAAATCCACAAATGGCTATTTTTCCTAAGGCAATTTTTTACTCAATGGTGAGAAAATAATCCAGATTGATTCCTTACTTTCAGTGCTGTGCCACAGGGAATGGTACTACTCCAGGAATAACAGGGGCTTCAGAGGCCAGAAACATGTTCCTCCCAATATTTCTTTAGCCAAAGACCATTATATCAAACTCATCCAGGTTGGGTTTCAGCCAGTTATTCTTCACCCAAACAAAAATGTCTGCCAGACATTCCAACAGCTGGGAGACAGTTCACAATGAGTCAACTTGAAAATGATTCATTGTGCTGAGTACTGAACAATGTTGGGATGGGGGTGGGGTGTGGCTGGGTTGGTAGTAAAGGGTGAGAACAAGTGGGAGATGAAGAAAAAAACCATGTGGTTCCCCTATCAAGGAGAATCTTGGATACTAACCAGCAAGCTCTTATCATTTCAGTTTTAGTGTAAATTCTACTGAGAAGAGTATTCATATCATGGACCTTCAGATGAGCAAGAGCTTATCAAGGCAACTGACAGTATTTCTTAATCTAAAAGGTCAGATTTACTTTTATCTATAAATAAAAGACAGTCTTTGTATCTAAATATATAAGTTTGTTAGAATTCACCTACTCAAGATTTCAGGCATATCATTTTGGGTTTTTCCAATAATATGATTAGGAGAACTGTAAGATGTGAGGACAGACTGATTTCCATTCTAACAGTAAGGAAGTGCTGCATATTTAAAAGACTAACTGGACACTGCTATTTCCTTTTTTCATTTACCCTAAAGTTAACTAATAAAACACAAACAGGTTATATGATTTATCAATTTTTAGGTCTTTTTAAAAACAGCTTATAAAACAGGTAATAAATTAATTATATTCACTGAAGAAAACTAATAAATTCTAAATATAAAACATCTTGTACAGCCTGATTTCAAAATTTCTCAGAAATGTGTTCACTCATTCATGGCCATTACTTACTGAATTTCTAAGCTCTACATTTGTGTCACTGCTACTAATTATGAACTAAAATCTATCTAAAAAGCTTTTGTGAAATTTTATGCTAAGAATAAACATTTAATTATATTGTTACCATAAAAGAAGTATGTTTAACAGTGACCTTTTTGCCTCCTGTACAGCTATTTTGCAATAGTTGGTACAATGTGGCTAACCAGCCTAACTGTGAAAATTACACAAATATCTAAAATCATCCATTGGAAAAAAATATCTAAAATCATCTATAAAAAAAGAATAATGGAAAAACTATAGAAGAATAACATCTGTTTTCTGACTGAGATAACCTTTATTTTTATAATAAGCACAATGAGTCTCTAGCTATTTGTAGGAACACAGAAAGATACTTGAGTAACAAAATGCATTTTTTAAGAATTAAAAAAGATGTAATTACTTGTGTAGGTTGAAGATTCCTTTTAGGGTATGGTTCAGCAATACAGCATTACTTCTGAGCTGTGCTTATTATAAGGATCTTCAAGAAACTGCATTGATACTAAATGGTCTTTTAGATAAAGGTATGTGAATTTACATAAAAGAACAAAATTAATGCATTTAGAAAACCCTTGAAAGCACAATAATCACAATTCAGTTTGTCAGGAACATGCTATGTAAAAATTAACATTATATGGCCAGTGGTGTTCAGAAATCTTTAGCACAGTGACTAGAGTGGGAATTTTGATATAGAACTTTTACATTCTTATCCTGCCAGACTCTAAGTACTGTATTTAGTAGCAAAGATATAAACTTCCAGGTCTTCAGTTGAAGTGACAGAATCTATGTATCAGGACCTAAGACGTATACTTGAACAACATTTCTACTTTAATTCTGAAATTGCTAAATAAAAGTTTCAAGTAAGGATTACTTATACAAGGATATTAGAATTAAATTAATGGTTATAGTGCACATGTGCCATAATGACATCACCCAAGTATGTACAACATTATTGCCACCCCTCCTCCTTGCCCATCTGGATAGGAAAATCTAGGATGACTCAAAAATCCTTCTTCTTCTAGACAAATCTCCCTTTGCTCCTGGGTGAAAGTTGTCAGCTCTGGATAGTAGCCAAGACATGACTAGGAGGGAAGCCAGAAGAGAAAAGAACTGGTGTCTAGGAGTTTTAAGAGTTTGCTGGCAATCTCAGATGGCATTGTCATAAGTTGCAGAAAGGGCCCTTAATATTTTCTGTTCCAGTGTAATTTCTTAATCATTTAAATTTAACTCACATCAGATGCTGCTGCAAATAATCAAGGCAAACTAGACTCTTCAGTTGTCTGCCATTTTATTGTAATTTAGATTCACAAGAACCTGGTGAGTTTTTGCTTTGACTGTTTCTTGTTTGCTTTTAAAGAATAGTAGCACATTTTTATTTAGGATATGTCAAATCCACTAGAGGGATTTAAAATTCTCAAAGATTAATTTAACACTTCATTTCAGCTCAAAACTCATAAAGTAGGAATTTTAAGATAAAAATTCTACTACTATCATATAAAGCTTCTACAATTGTTCTAACACAATCTTATCTATCAGTTAGCACTGACAAGTAACAAGGACATTTTAAACTCTGAAGATTCCTTTATTTTGATGACACTAATTACCACAACAATGTAAAGATGCAATTATTACCAGCGCAGAATAAATTTCTAGTAAATATTTTAACTTGAATACTGTCTCAAGAATACACTCCCGGGTTGCTCCATTTATACCATCTAAGAAAGAGCAAAGAATATGAAAGGAGAGCTCCCATTTGAAGATAGCATGAACATCATATCTGGACAAAGCACCGTTCCAGCTAGAGAAGGAAATGTTTAGTTCTTTCTGTTTAACCAGGAGGTGTACATGTGCGTGTAGAACTCCCACAATCGAGCTCAGGATACAAACCCTTTTTTGAAAGATGCACATATTTCTTTGTTATGAAATTCAGTATTAAAGCTAAATAGGGACAAATCTAAGGATATCTGAGGAAGAATGCTTTTCATATTTTTATGTTCTCAATTATATTAAAATGAAGACTATAAAACAATATGATTTTTGATAGTTCTGTTCATTATTTTTATCTTAATAAATATGTAATTTTATCTGACAAAATTATACTAACAGACTTCTAATGTATATTAAATTAAATCATTACAGATTTAATGCTTTTAGTGAAGTTCACATTTTATTTTAGAATATAGAGAAAACCTTTTGTAAATAAGGTAATATAAATGGAACCTATCTCTTGGTATCATCACATAATACCATTCATACAAGGAAATAATACAACAAACATTTTCCCCCTAAAACTTGAAACATTGTACAAAGGAGCTGAAGGCAAATGTATTTCAGTTTAAAGGAGAAAGAAATTGTTGGGCTTTTCACGTCTTACTAGGAGAAAGCAATGAAACCACAAGTTTTTGTGTGCTCTATCTGATCAACCACTTGGTATTCTAACTTTGTTTTGAAAAGGCTGGCTCCTGATGTGTTTTAGAGCATGATTTTAGAAATACCATTTGTTTACACAGGGTAGATATTTATATGAGTTTTTTCTGTTTTTCAGTCAACATTCAATATTAATTTAAAACATTAATAAAACATGTTCTGAATATTCTTAGAAATGGGATGCAGAAAATACAATCAAAGGCAGGCTAGGCTAAATAATAGTGTATAGTATTCAAAATAAATTGCAAGCTCTCCTAGACTTTTCAACATCTAATTTTACAATATGGAATTAATCAGATACCTTGGATCTTTAAAGAAATGTTTCTAGTGATAAATTCTACTTCTTTATACTTAAATCCTTTAGAATGAAATCACAGATGTCCCCAATACAGAGTATCTAGTTAACGTCTGTGATGCTGTGGCAGGTTAAAGATACTAAAGTTTAAAATCAGCTTAGAATCATATCACATTGAGCATAAAATGATAGCCTGTCATCAGGAACAGGCAGCCAGAGCCAGGTCCAGATGGGAGACTGGCTGGGAAAAAGGCTGAGGCAGGTGGGAAAGTGATGGGAACCTGACACAAGACAGGACTACTCCCTCTGCTGGCAAGGTCCTCACCTGCTTGGATTTTTAACTAATGACTAGCTTTTCTTTCATTATTTAAGATATAACCAATAAATTATTTAAGGTGTTCCTTTTCAGTCTCTGTTCTACAGCTATATATTTTCAAATATCCTATTTTCACCAAATGAATTTTTCTAATACATAGGGATCCAACGTTTCACCAGGAGGTCTAATTATTTATCTCGTAATTTAATTACATCATAACCGTAAGCAAATGTAGAACTGTTTTATAATACAAGCTTCCTAAAATTAATGATGCCTTTAAATTGCATTTCTTGATATAGATAAATCTATATATACCCATATATAATTGAAGAAAAAGTCTTAGGCTATAGATTTCCCAATCTCTTTCTCTGGCTCTGTGTAATGCTGTGTAATGAAATAATATAGAAATGAACCATATAAATCAACTATACAGGGAACAAGGAAACAGCATGTCACAGCAAAACAGCATAGATGTACAGCGCCAAACTTATCTGACAATCTAATGATCTGAACTTACAGATATTATGTACTAATATTAAGAACTAATGATTACACAAAAACTAGTTAAATTTTACAGAAAAATTATTCGATATTTGGTTTTCAATGTAAGTTAATAGCTGCAACAAAAACATTTAGTAAAAATCTGTTCTAAGATTTTGGCCTACAACCAGAAGCTCCCAGAACAGGAGGGATCAGCTTTTTCACCCACTGTTCTCATCTGAATCCTGGCTTAAAAGCTATTCCAGCTCCCAGCTTTCCAGAAGGCTCCATCCCAGGAATCCTTGCCTGCCATTTGGTTTGCTGATTTTAATCTCTCAGGACTTTCTTAGTGGCTCTACTCTGCTGAACTGGCACTTGCTTCTAGAAGTGAGTTATTATTAAACCTGTAGGTCAATTGTGGCACTAACAACTCTTTGGAAGCTTTCAGCCACAGTGTACAATTTGCTAGTCTAATTAAATATTAATTCTAAGTGTTACATTTTGTGGCTAAGAGCTTTTATTTTCCATCATCAGCCTGGAAGAGAAAGAGGTTACAAGGCTAATTTAATCTATCCCTTTGTACTCCCCAACATTAAAGATTAACTACATAAGATATGAAAACATGATTAAGACAAAGCTAGAACTCTTTATATAATAATAATGTAATTAACAGCAAAAAGGCTAAAACCTAACATCAGGGCATACTATTTGACCTGGTACTTAAGCAGCTGGAAAATATAACTAGTAACAAGCACACTTGTTTTAGCATTAATAAATGAATATCGCTTTTCAAAGACACTAAGCATGTTTAAAAGAAAGGTAAGCATCTAAGTAAGAAAACAGAAATAATTCACAAGTCCTAATTTTCTCACAGGAATTCTTTAGATAACTTATAACACAAAGGATAAAAGATTTAATAATTTCGTTTATGAAATAAATGCAAAATTAGACTTCTATTTCTGTTTTGAATAAAGAAACTATGTAAAAGTAATGTAAAACATACTTCCCCCATTTTTTGTATCCAGTTCACATATATAGGACACTCTCAGAATAGCTGTGTCTGTGCCCAGACACTGGTCATCACAAAGAAGATGTGGTCCAGTAGCCAAAGGTCCCACATAGCTCAATAATGACTCACTCTCTATACAACTAGACATTTTACTCTTTATACCATTATTGAATTTCAGCTCGGGTCTAAACAGCACTTTACCTAATAACTGCCAACACTACAGGACTATGTATCAATCACAATATAAAACAACATCCTAATTGTTTTAGAGAAAGTGAAACACACACACACACACACACACACACACACACACACACACACAGAGAGAGAGAGAGAGAGAGAGAGAGAGAGAGAGAGAGAGAGAGACAGAGAGAGAGAGAGAGAGAGAGAGACAGAGATTATTTTCTTTACATTGTACTGAGTATACTTTGGTTAGATAAAACACAATAAAAAGGTTCTAAGTGGTATTTTTTTTAAATATATACACAAATCTGAGTGGCAGTTACTACATCTTGCTCTTATTTAAAGCATGTAACTATATTAAGACAAAATGCTCCCTGCACTGCCGTAGATACTGAGTAGCCAAAAAATTACAGATAACATGAAGTGTAAAAGTTTCAGCCATTTTGACTTAGAAAACCAGTAAAATGTATAATGTGCGTAAGATGCACACAAGCTGTTGCGGTTTTAGAACATAACAAAGTGCTGTGGATATACACACTGCACAGAAACAATTGGGAACCATAAGAATTCCAACTTATACTAAGAGGGTTGAAATAGGTTCTATTATTTACTATTTTAAGGAAAACTCAACTACATTACAGCTTACTTTACTTATATAAAATTAGTAGAATTTGACACAGTATAAAACAAATGAGTTGAATATTCAGTTCATTTGAAAAAAAGCTTCTTTTAAATTTTGTAAATGTGTCATTTTCCTACAATCACTTTTGGGTCAATTAAGATATGAAACAATTACAGGTTGATTATTAGATAAGAATACCTTGATTAAGAGAGGAATCATGAAGAAAATGATACCTAGAACATCTAGCTTATTTATCCATTAGTAATGGGTAGCTATGATCAAGATGTTATACCCATAATTTTTATCCTTACATAGTATCCTTATTAAAGTACAGTTTTAAAGGATATTTAACACTGTGTCTCTCTGTGTGGATATGTGCATGTGTATGCAGGTGTCTATGAACACCTGAGGTACTAGAGCCCCAGGAAACCAGAGTTTGTAGGTAGTTGTGAGCTCCCTGACATAGGTGGTGAGAACAAAACTCAGGTTCTTGCTAAGAGAAGTACCTGCTCTTAATCAATTACTCATCCCTCCAATGCTCACAATGTCCCCTTAAAGTCATCTAAAATAATTTAAGTTATAAGATAAAATAGTACAGGGGAGGAGTAATCCACCCTTTTGTAAAATCAGGAAATGCGTTTTCTTTGGTATGAGCCCAACACCAGTGGTTAAATTTTGTTCAACGAGAAGTTGGGGTAAAAATTGTAAGGATCGTATCATTGGAAGACTATAACTATGTGATAAGAATACCAGAAACAGATATCAAGTAATCAGGTTTCAGTGACAATAAATAAAAATATTTTACAGTAGTCTAGTATCAAATTTGCAATCTGTTCTGAAAAAAAAAAGAAAGAAAGAAAAGAAAGCTTACCCAGTACAGGTTAGCTAAAGGAATATTTTAGATTGTTTATGTTGGAAAATTCCTTAAAGAGTGTAGATTGTGACAACACTAAAAAAAACTAGCAGTGATGAAAAATAAATATTCTTTGAAAGGAAAGCTATGGGAAAGGCATAAGAAATAACCTTTTATTTCAATACCAAGTGTGTTGGTGTTTACTTCCTGACAGTTTTAGGTTTAAGTGTTTTTAATCTATAAAAAAAATACAAACCAAAGGAAACCTGTCACAGGCTGTATGAGAAGTGTACAAGCTACCGGAAATCTATTTTCTCTTTAGTTTTGCTAACAAAACTGTATTTAGGCACAAAACTAAGTGTTTATTTCCTGAAAGAAATATTGATTCTCATTTTTCACAAGCCTACAGCTGTCTGCAGAATTGAAAATAAAATAAAAAGCATAAAAAGTTTACTTGTTTTGAAATAGATAACAAATCTCACCAATAGTTAAGGCAATTCCCATTTATATATCAGAAAGAAATGAAGGTGTCATATCTGACTAGATATAGAAATTAAAACGTCCAATTTTAAAGTACCTTAGTTACTTTGCCAAAAGTAAATCTTGGTAAAAGGCATCAAAGGAGAAGAACATTTGTTCCCCAAAACAAATGGGGGTGGGCAGGAGTAGCATGCTTAACATACTTGGAGGATAATAACATTCATACAGAATTTTTTTGTGAAAATTTGAATTAAAATATTCTTATAATTTAACATGTTTAAAGAGTTGTTACTTTTCTTAGATATAACCATTTTTTCCCCTTTAGTTTATAACTTTGCCTCAACAAGAGTGGAACAGTTAAGCTGTGAGAATGTGAGCATCTGCTGTTATTGTCACTAAAGGCCTGTCTACTGCCTGAGTCTGAGAGACCACATGCTCGGCTGTCCTCTCATCTTGCCATCCTCACCAATTAACTATTAACATGGAGGGCTGTACACATGCTCTCGGGGGCTCTTTAACAGGCTTCTTGGCGAGTGGAACAACTACTCAGCAGGGATGTGGGAACGAAGTAAGGCTGGGATATAGGGCACTACAGTGGCTCTGCCCCTAGTCACATTGCACCCCACAGTTCAGGATGTAATAAGAATCTTAAGTCAATGGAGCCATCTTCACATACATTTTAGGACAATGTCTTTGGGTACATACTAAACCATATTCTAGCAAGAGAGTTATGAGCAATAATACTATTTCATAGAAAAACTATTTTTAAAACTACACATATGTCTGAAGACATTCAGAATGTACTTGCTAAATACTTTTAGTCCTTTAAAAAAGATATTTAGAACTTATTTTTACACATTTATTTCAAAGTACACTCATCAGCTTCTATTGTGCATTTATAAAAATAAACTTTAATTCAAAGGAATTAAAAAATTTCAAGTTTAAAGTTGTGAGACTGAACACAAAATACTTCAAATAAGAACTTTAAAATCACCCTTGTTCATTCTGCTTAGAAGTTTCATTACAACAATAAGTTAAAATCAGTTTTGAATCTATTATTTTCCCTATTTTAACTTCTCCCCCTCTTTTGCAATTTCCTTAACTATGTGTTCCTTCCCTACAATGAAATTAAACATGGGAAGCATGCCAAAAGTACAATAAAGGGTAACTAATCATTACTGTACAAGTCTGACAGAATGCTAATAACTAAGATAAGAACACTGATTGGCTGTTTTACTACTCCAAGAGATGAAAATATTTTATATACTCTTAGTCTAGTGCTAATTTAAAGATGCTTAATTATATGACAAAATTTCCAAGGATATCAAATGACATTTTTTTTTCCTGAC
Organism: Cricetiscus sungorus; assembly: GCA_030556225.1. Taxonomy (NCBI): domain Eukaryota; kingdom Metazoa; phylum Chordata; class Mammalia; order Rodentia; family Cricetidae; genus Cricetiscus; species Cricetiscus sungorus. Next base: position 42,980,734 of record JANBXA010000372.1, read on the forward strand.
AGAAACAATTATCACCACCAAAGCTCAAATATCCAACATACACACACACACACACCCTACACACAGATGAAAAAAAAAAAAAACCCAAAAACTTCAAAACATCCAGAACAACAAAACAAATGTAATCCACAAATATTCATATTAATTTTTTTGTTTCTGTCATGTTCAATACGTTTTCTCCATAGGTAGTTATCATGCCTGCTATATTTGAATGAATAAATGAGTGACTGGATGAGCTAAACTGACCTTAGTCACACAATAATCATCTAAACTGTCTTAGAAACTCCAGAAATAATACTGATCATGGTGGGAAACTGATGTGAGTCTTGTGTAGTTTATGCTACTACAAAACAGACAGCCATGTATCTGTGCTTTCTGGTCTATCTTAAACTTAATCCATGAGAGGATACAGCCAAGCGCTTTTCATGAAAAGGGTCAGGGAACTGAAGATCTCTATTCTCTTTGTGCTGTTAGTAGGGGCAGCCAGGGTTTCCAGCATGCCAAGGTGCCTTCCTCTGAGCTGCTCTCTCAGAACTTCTATTGCATTGACAAACTGAACACTTTAACTCTTGCCAACTCTCTCTATTTAGATTATCAATTCTGAAGGTCTCTTAAGTAATACACAGTGCTGCTAATGACTGCTAACATATACTGAATGCCTAATATGTGTTAGTATGAGGTATTTCTCATCCTCCGAATTGTGTATTTTTGGCCTCATTTTTATAGATGAAGAAGCAAAGACTGAGAAAATCAACTAAGACCAAGTAATTTACTGATCATTTCCATCTGCTAAAGCACATTAGCTTTTAATCACTGAATTCTGCTTTGTTCCCATCTTCTATAATTTGATTCTACACCAGCATCTTTATGAAATAAGCAGCATAGTGCTGTGGATAAGTGAACTAGAGAGGCACTGCTCAGGTCTAACTTCTGATGTGTATCTTGAGAACACAGTATTAGGGGCTTGGAGAAATTGGGAAGATCCACTAGCATCCACCTCCCCAGTGCTAGAGTTACAAGTGGGCATCACTGCACCTGGACTTTTACTTGGGTTCTGAGGACTGCACTCAGGTCTTCATGTTTACTGATTAAGCTACCTCTCTTGCACTTCTGATTAAGCTGCTAAGCAAACTACCAGTTCTTATTCTTTGTGGTATTTCCCTTCCAGTCTTTGCAAGTTATCAAGAGTTTTATTCCTTACTTAATATCATGCCTGACTTGAACAAATTGGTATGTTTCATTTGCTAAATGTATTGATACAAAAACAAATATATAGTTTTTAAGGCAGTTTGTTTTTTATAACTCAGCTGATAAGCAGGGCTAGAAACCTGTCACTGTTTGATACCTCTGTAGAACTGTGTGGGAAATGAGAACTAAGAGGTGGTGTGTGGTTTTGCTGTGAGAGTTTTCCATCCTAAGGAGCTAAACCTTAAACACACCACACATCTGACCTTAAATCTTGTTATTTCTATTTCAATATGTTAAGAAGCATAAGTTAAAGCATAAGTTTAAACAATGATGTTGTACAAAGGCTTAAAAGTTTCTAAACTCTGGGTACATGTCCTTGTCATTCAGTCATCTGACTTGTGCTATAGATGGGCTGACACGAAAACATGTAGAGTATTACTGTTCCTTGAAACACAAGCTGAAGGAATCTGTCAGATACATCACAGTGGATGGGACCTTTTAAAGTAATAGCTTTCTGTTTTTCCTTAAAAAAAATTTCAGTCTTTAAAAAATAAATGTGAAATAATTATTTCACAATTGTTTTTCTTTACTTACAATTTTGTGAAAGGAAACATATATCCATATATTTGTCCTTTATCAAGAATGGAACTTTTCGCCTAATCTTTCATTCACTTTAATTTGTTAAGGACTTTGCAATAATTTTATATTTAAAAATACTAAGTAATAGCAGTGTTAGCCAAGAGATAAGTTGTAGAGTTCTGTGATGGCTAAGAAATTATGTGATGTAAATATAAAGATGGAATAAAAATGGGTCTTGCCATTTATCAACTGTACGGCCTTGGGAGCAGAGTTTAGAAGTAAGTTTCTTAAGGGGTTGTGGTAAAGATCCATAGACAGTGCCTCATCAGTAGCTGCAACCACAATGTAGCTGCAGGGCAAACATGAAGATTCACCTGTAGCTTCAGCTCTATCATCAAAAGCAACAACTTCTCCATGTGTAACCAAGCTACTACTGAAGTATTTAGTTTACAATAACATAATGAACAATGAAAACATTACAAGCACGCACAGCATGTCTCACACTATTAGAGAAAAAAGTTTCCCTACAATATTTATAGAGATTCAAGATATAGTATTAATATAAAGATACATAATATTTTTTATTAACATAATAAAAACAATGTTTAATAATCATCTGTTAAAAGTCTGTAAAGGAAACCTGAGTTAACCTATCATGTTTATTAAAAATAAATTCTATTGCCCAGTGAGTAGAAATTCTCTTGTTATTTATGCCTCAGTTTTCAGTCATAGCACTGAGATATGTTGCATTACTATATATAATTAATGTAACTAAATGATATTTTAGTGCATTTATCACTTGCTGGAATGGTCTAGGTACATTAGAACAAAAGCATATATGTAGTTTCAATTGTTAGCTATTAAAAATAATTTTCCAAGTGAGAATCAATATTCATTCAACTCACATTTATTAATCATCTATCTAGGAAAAAAACAGGTGTTATACAAGTAAGTTCTTGATTATATTAATATTACATTATTATGAAGTCACATGAAGTCTGGCCTTGCCTTCACATAAGACTATAATCTATAAGATACTTAAGATCACATGAAATTAAGTCTGAGATAATAAAATCCTTTGGGCAAAAAAAAAAAAAAAGACTGTTTCTCACAATGGCTCACATCTATAATTCCAGTACAGCAGAGGACTGCTTCCAGGTCCAGAGTGAAAAGAGGACCAGTGAAGTTTCATCACTCATTTACTTAATGAATAATTAGAATGGTAGAAACTAGAACCCCATTAAAAGTACAAATTAAAATTATGTAAAAGATTAAAAGAGGAATATATTAACTCATGAATACAAGAACTGTACAGAATATTTAGAAGAAAATAGGAAAAGCTCTTAAGAGAGGCCAAGATCAATAAGGCTAAGGCAGACGACAAATTAAAATTATTGAAACTCATCAAGATTTAAACCCTGTATTTTCAAAAGACTATTAAGAAAAGGGATGTCACAGACTAAAAGAAAACTATTGCAAAGCACATTGTTAAATAAATATAAAGAACTTTACAAACTGATAATAAGATTAATCCACAAAAATAGACAAAAAACAAGAAGACATTCAAATAGCCAAATGAGCACATAAAACGATGGCCAGTATCATTAGCGGTGAAGGAAATGAAGATTGAAGCCATGTGTCTTCCATTTCTCCACTGGATAAGGAAGACAACATGTCTTACTTACCTGGATCAGATGTGTTGGCATCGTGATGATACAGGCTGACAGTGAAGCTCTTAGAAGACCACGGAGAACATAGAGGAACTTGGTAAGCCTGTGACTGTTGTCACAGTTTTCTATGCAGCAAATGTCATCTCCCCATAATGGTGAACCAAAGCTCTGAATTCCTATTCTTAAAATGTTTTTCTGTTTTTTCTAAAAGACAGCGACAGGAGAGGAGGTAACTATGTAGGTATTGTATGGCAATTTTTTATAGACTAGTTCTTATCTAAACTCAGTGTCAGGAAGACAATAGATGTGCTACAAACTGATGCAATCTTAGTAAGAAGACAGTATATAGGACATACTAGATTTCAAGAGTATACAAGAAAGCAGGACAGAGCCAGCCTGATACACCAACTGTCCCAGCTATTCAGGACACTGGGGCACTCCCATTGACTGAGTGTAGGTGTTCAACACCAGCTCAGCAACATAGCAAATCACCGTCTATCAACAAATGGAGAGTATTTATTTTAATTTATTTTAATTTTATTATTTGTAGGTCATGCCAATAACAAAATTTGAATTTTGTCTAAATTTGAGGTGATACGCTAAGAATTCTGTTTGAGATGGTTAAAACAACATATGTGATGTGGTGCTTGCTTGTATTTCTAGCATTTGAGAGGTAGAGGCACAGGATCACCATAAGTTCAAGGCCAGAGCAGTCTATAAAACAAGGGCCAGGTCAGCCAGGTGTATAGAGTGAGACTTTGCCTCTGAAAGCAAATAAGAAGGCAAGTAAACAAACAAACAAAAACCAAACAATAATAATAGCAAAACCCCAAAATAATATTAGACAGCAGAGTTGATGGTAGAGAAAAAGGTTAATTCAAACCCTTACAAATACATTCCTAGCAGTATAAAATTCCACATAATGAAGTTCATATTTCTCTTTCTATCACCTGCTGTGTGAGCTTTTGTTCAGAAGGTGTTAGCAACGTTAAAACTTTTTGGCTTTACACTTTATATTTGCCTCTTTTCTAACAAGTTGTTTTTAATGACATAATTTAAGTTCAGGTTAAGACTTAGCAAATGACTTTTAAAGACTACTGACTTTATGGTTAAAATAATAGTGCTCATTATTATTATTATTGGAAGAAAACACTTTAAAAGGGCAAGGATAGTTGTCAATAAGTATTTGACAACATATGCTTACAAGTTCTGCTGTTTGGGTTATTCTAACTGAACAAACGTTTTGTAAACACTTTCCTTAGTAATCTAGCAATATTTTGGGGTGCAAGTAAGAGGTGTGCACAAAACATGGAATATCCAAATATTTAGGAGATCATTATTACATCCGTAATGGAATAAATAAAGTATTATTTCTTAAAGCCATGATTTCAGATACGTGCCAGTTTAAATGCACTTTCTGAGGAATCAGGGCCCTAAAATGTATCACTCACTATTACCATAAAATAGCATTAAAATTATTAAACAATGATTATTACTCAATCTAGTAAATCAATTTTCCCAATAGAAAAGACAAAAATTGAGCCCTTGTATTCCCTTTATAAACATAATTATTGTATATATATATACTATCACATATATATATATATATATATATATATATATATATATATATATATGTGGGTGATAGTGCAAAAGAACCTAAGCATTTGAGGGGTTTAGACTATGAAGGAGGTGCAGGACACAGAATCCCATCCCAACTTCTTGGTACCTGGGAGCTCTCATTCTAGAGAATTTTTGGATTCCAAAAACCTATGTATATTCAAGTCCTTTATATATAGCAATGAAGTAATTGAATATAACATATATGTCTACCTGTCTACTTTAAGTCATCTCTGGGTTAACAAATTATAATACACAATACAATATAAGTGAAATTATAAAAGTAATAATTACATTGAGTTGTGTAGAGACCAAGGATGAGAAAAAAGTATATATTTACTATAAATGAAAGTTTTTTATCTTTTAATATGTTATAATCTTGATCCATAAAAAGTGTTTAATTGTATTTGTGTATCACCCAGAAAAATGAGGTGAAAATATGCATGGGGCAGATATCAGAAGCACAAATACGGGAGGGGGGTCAGTAGAGAGAGGATTCAGCGGTTTAGAGTATATGCTGCTCTTGCAGAGAACCCACCTTCTCCTCTCAGGACCTGCACGTGTAGCCCCCAACCAGCTGTAATTCCAGCCACAGGAGATCTGATGCCCTCTTCTGGCTTTGGAGAACACCAGTCTCACACACACACACACACACACACACACACACACACACACACACACACACACGCACACATGTATACACACACAGTATAATAAGATAAACCTTACTACAATTATTTAAAAGAGGAAGTACAAGTATGTTCTTGGCAAATTTATGTACAGTATCTGTGAAAAAAAAGTGAGACAACACTTCCTTTTCTTATTATTAAGAACTTAAATGTAAGTAAACTGGCAAAAAAGTAAGGCCTGTGTTGTTACTGTTAAACTGTTAAACTTGTTATTTCATCAAAACAGGCCCATGTTAGTTTCCCAATAGACAGAAAAATGGGGAAACAGGAATAGGGAATAACGCTGGAGACATGGTTAGTGGCACAATGCTGGCCTAGTATGTGCAATGCACTGGGTTCAAGACCTAGCACTGCCCTGCCAAGACGAAAAAATAGAACCTTACCAAAATAAACAACCAATGAAAAGATAGATAAAATAGAGATATGAGAGTGAAATGTGAAAAGAAAGGAAGCAGTGTTTAGAACCTAGAGATCACTGGTCTTTTAACACATGGTCACTACTGCCTATTATTGTAACAGAAAGGCCTTGCTAAATGTTTAAAATGCTTTTAGACATGCAATAAGAAGCTATATATAGTTACTCTGACATGTACTAGCATATATACATAGAAGGAATGGAAACGCTATATCAAATAATGAATGAATGATAAGATCTTTAAGTGCTTAGTACACAGCATAAAAATGAACATAATGTTTCAACATAAAGAATATATTTTCATAAATATAATGGTAATTGTTGAACCAAAAGCTGAATCTCTTGTGTTAGATAAAAAAGCTTTATCTCAGATGTTAGTTTGTGAAGCCACAGAAGATAAAATTTCCCTTTATAAATTAGGATTCAGTTCACTATCAGAATATTATTTTGATCCAAGAACACTACTGCTTAAAAGGAGCCCCTCATGGAGTACTTGCCTTTCCTGAACTTGTCTACAGTTTCTGAGACAGATGTATACACCAGGGAATGTGGCAGGCAACACAACTCATCAGTTATTAACTTAGCAACTATACTTTAGTCCTAATAAATAGGAAGTTTACTTTTATAATGACTTATTAGTATGTTTAAGTTTAATTTGAAAATTTTAAGCAATTTTGGTATTCACTATAAAAAGTTTACCTCAAATCTGTCTGGTCTTTATGGAAGTCAGCTGTTATGTATAACAGTGACTTTCACCATCAGGAAACCAAATGTGCTCCATTTTATGTTCTATCAATTTCAAGAATCAATTGTTTCTTGAAAGTGGTGTGCTTTTTCCACATCCAAATAGACAAGGGAACAATCTTCATTTTGTTTCAATACAAGGATTCTTAGGAGATTTGTTTTTAAGGAGCTTATGCATATATTTCTTGGCAAAGAGTAAAGTGATTCCTGTTACTTTCTTGTGCCTTATAAATATCTTGCTTTCAGAAGAAGTGTCATCATTCTGCAAGAGCAGCAGCTTTGCACACTGCACCATAGGAACTGTTATGACATGCCTGTTTCCATAGCTACCACTGCAAATAGGGAAAGGTGTCTGTCAGGGACCAATTTGCCTCTCCAGATGCACACTGGCACCAAAAGAAGACATGGCCCCCATAAATCTCAGCTAGGAACAAAAATTGCAGTAATAAGGAATGAAGAAAAATTAAATACCAGAGGTCACTATAAAAACTATGGGAAACACTAAAAGCTATCTATAAATAAATGCTTTCCAGCTATACATAAATATTTTAAGCTGACATTAAACTGGCAATCAAAATCAGTTTAAAAATTATTTATTTTGCTATGGAGAAATTGTTACAAATAGCAAATAAATTGATAAAAAATTAAAATCTATGAATTAACAGCAAATATAGATAAAAATGCCAAAAAATTAGTTTCTAGCTTCTTTGTTTTCATTAAAATAACTGCTGTGGAGTTACATTTGTTATAATAACATACACATCTTTAAGTAATACAATGATACAAATCCTTTAGGGTCAAATGCAGTTCAAATCACTGAGAAAAATCTTTGTAAGGCATGATGCTTAACAATAAAAATTCTTCATTTGTTTAAATTACACTCAGTGAACATCTTCAGTACTGAGAATTTGAAGAAAGTATAAAATTAGAGGTACAGAGAACAGATATGCTATAAAATATAGTAAAAATATACCTTTATTCATTGAAGCAATTAAAAATGTAACAAGGCATACAATCTTGTGATAATGCTTACACATAAGGTAATTTGGAATTAAGATTTGAATAACAGCAAATGAACATTTTTAATAGAAAAATATGAACCTTGTAGTGTTAGAAGTAATTAAAAAAGCATAACTAGTTATTAATGTTAGAGGCTATAAATAGGTATTTAAAGACAATCAATATTGAGAAAGCACGTGATTGTTTTGTGTGAATCCTGAGAACCAAGTAAAACCTGATACACATGAATACTTCCTATCCATTCACACTGTTTGTGAAAACAGGGTGCACATTATTGATTTTTTTCCTAGCTCTCCAAGCATCTCCCAGAGATTTGAAAACAACATTCTATATATACATGACTAAAGAAGGCTTTGGAGTACTCATACCTGGGGATTAGATCCATCAAATCCTTCAGTATAAATGATGCTCTGGATGAACTGAAGCAGCTTCATATAGTCTCCGGACAAAGAACTGTTGGTATGAAGTGGTTTGAATACATAAATGGGTTTACTACACAGGAAGTAAAATATCTTTTCTATAACAGTACATAAACAATTAAAAACATGAATTTATTGGAGTATTTAAATATAAAAGAAAATGCATCAAATCAGTATTAGACAATCTAAAATATGAAGCCAATATGAAAAAGGGACTAAGTTACATCATCTTATATTAAATTCTTTAGTTTTTGACATTATGGGAGGATAAAAATCTGTGGAGACTGAGATGACTTAATTATGTCAGGCTTAGTTACCTCAAAGAAAATTAATGATTTAATGAAGCAACCTAAAAGATGAAGCCACCATAGCTTTTCAGGAGTAATCATACATAATTAACACATAGTTAATGAACTGCTAAGCCACACACTCCCAAATCAATGTCCTGATCACCTGAGCTCATCTTCCATCAAAGTTTTAATTTTCTTAGAACAAACTGCTAAAATAACTTAATAATTTTAGGACACACAAAGACAAACAGTATAGTCTAAATTTATTGTTTACCTACTTCCTTTGTTAAAAGAAGATGCAAAAATAAATGCATGGATTTATTCCACATATTATACAAGCATTGTTTATTAATTTAAAAACAGGAAAATGAATTTTTAAAGTGCACTTGGGACTTAAAAAGAACGCCTCAGATATATCCCTTGTAAATGTGGTGAGATGTTTCAGGGTAAACTTAGAAAGAATGAAGAAAACTTGAGGGAAGTTAAAAGTGCAGCAGCCCAGTTTCTTAGTCTGCAACACCAATAGAAGTCGATTCAGCAAAAATACATGTGCGTCTCAGTATACTTGCGTGCTTCTGAACAGGGGCTGCTGATTCCAAAGTCTCCTTCTTGCAGAAAGAGTGAACAGGAGAAAAGAAAACTTTTCTCTACAAAACAAATGTGACTCCACAGTAGATGAAGGGCTACAAGTATGGGTATGTTTCATGTAGTTACTACACCCTTTTAGGGACAGCACAGGCTATGTTGACATGATTTTCTACTGTTATGTGAGAGAGCCCTGCCTTAACACATACTTGTTTTGGCTGGCTCAGCTTTCAGAGTACAGTGTTGTTATGTGAATGCAATGGATGAAATTTCCATCTGGGTAAATTAACTTTATACAGGGGGGCTAGATCTGCTCCAAGATCCCAGATTATGAAATACATTGCAGCTACCAATCTGATGAGTCTCACTATGGGTTGAAGGAAAGCATATGTATACAGAGCTCCTCCTGATGTCTTAACAGAGCCTCTAAAGGTCCCTCAAATTCCTCCATGTTGTAGAATACAGGATCCCTTTTCAAGACTAAGTAGTACTCTGCTACATGTTAGTATATATTCCATATTTTCTTCATTTACCTATTGATAACACAGGCTTATTCTGTATCTTGGCTGTAAAGAACACAGAATATAGTTATCCCTTCAATACACTGAATTTATTTCCTTCATTGTGAGTGCATGCGTAGTGCTAGTAGATACAATATTTGTATTTGAATTTTGTGATGAACTGTCATACTGTTTTCTATGATTATACTAATTTATACATCTACCGACAGTGTACAAAGATTTCTCTTTTTTTGTACTTACCCTTTATCATGGTAACAATCTTGGTAATAGTTGTAAGGCAACATCTTGGGTTTTAATATACATAGTGGTATATAAATGATTTTTATATATAATATACATAATACTCTAATGATTTGTGATATTTGAGGGTTTCCTCCCATAGACCTCTAGTCTACTTGTATGCCTTTTTTTTTTTTTTTTAGAATAATGTCTACTGAGATACTTAGCCTATTTTTAAAATCAACCTTCTTTGTCATTGAATTGTTTGAGTCCATACAGACGAGCTATTAAGCTCTCTCTCACATATTCTCTCTCTCTCTCTTTCTCTCTCATTTACCCCTTATTCCTTAGATTGTCTCTTGATCTTGTTCAATGTTTTATTCTGGAGAATGAAAGTGAAGGCATAAAACCGATATATATGTAAATCACTTTATTTATTTATCGCAACTAAAATAATCCACTAGTTAAAGATGCTTAGACCTTTTTAAGTAATAAACTAAAGATTTTTAATTAATTGAAGTTCTTAGTAAAAATTTTGCCAAAATAAAATTAAGAAATACATTTATGTATAATAAGTGCTAATATTAACTTTTGAATGAATGATTTAAAATGGGATTTGTTCCTTACTAAAACACTAAGCACTATTCATTTCAATATTTATAAATACATGTATATTGATAAAAGTAAATACCTTCTATTTCCATTGGAAATTTTGAATTTATTATTGATTTTTCAATGTTGAGAAATGTTATTCTGTGTGTGTGTGTGTGTGTGTGTGTGTGTGTGTGTGTGTGTGTGTGTGCATGTGTGCATGTGTCTAGTAATAGGAGTTTACAAGAAAGAATTTTGTGTACAAATAAGACCCTGGCTTTGTTATTGTTTCCAAACATTTTTAAATCTATATGTATATGAATATATGTTTGAGCCAGTTCAGGTATGTGTGTGTCACAGTGAGTGTATGGAGCTCATAAGACAACCTTACCCACTGAGCCATGTCCCCAGCCTCTGTTTCCAAACATTTAACAAATTTTTCACTACCTACTTTTAAAAGTTATTTACTTTAATTTTATGTGCATTTGTGGTTTTGTCTGCATGTATGTCTGTGTGAGGGTCTCAGATCCCCTGGAACTGAAGTTACAGACAGTTGTGACCTGCTATGTGGGTGCTGGGAATTGAACCTGATCCTCTGGAAGAACTGCCAGTGCTCTTAACCTATGAGCCAGCTCTTCAGCTTCATGGCAGCCCATTTTAAACCACACATACTATTCTGTTTTATTCGTAGAACTTTCAACAATTTTTATATTAAAATGAGCTAACCAGTTCTATGTGCTTAGAGCTATCACAATATACAGAAATCTACAGTACACAAATAGTTGAACAAATTTCTAAGATTTATTTTTATTTTTTAAATGTTGCCTAAATGTGCATGCCTATGCCTGAGATCAGAGAGTGGCATTTAATTCTCTGGCCCTGAAGTTATAGATGACTATGAAGTTATAGATGAAGCTACAGATGTTATGAAGTTATAGATGACTCTAGTCCTCTGTACAGGAACAGTTGCTCTTAACCACTCAACTATCTCTCTAGCTCTGGGACTAATTTTGAACATTAAAATACTAAGTACTTAAAATTATTTTTAGTTTCACAAAGAAAAGAAAAGCTTGGGCAATAAGAGAAAGATAAATTTTTATCTTTTAAAAAGATAACACTTTTGTCTTTTTTTAATTAATAATATAATTTAAAATTTTTACATGCCAATCCCAGTTTCCTCACCCTCCCTCCCTCTTACCCTCTTTCCTCACTCACATGCACCCTGACCACCCTCCCCTCACATCACCCCACCTTGGGGTCATGAAAATCTGACAAGTCATTTGAAGTAAGGACTAGGACTTCTCTCCTGTCTCTAGGTTAAGGAAGTATCCCTCTATGGGGGATGTGTCTGCAAGGTCCTTTTGTGCACCAGGGATAGATCCTGTTTCTACTGTCTGAGGTCCCTTAGACTGCTCAGTCCTTCTAGCTGAGACCCATATTCAGGGGGTCTGAGTCAGTACCATGCTGGATTCCCAGATATCAGTCTGGGGGGGGGGGCATTAGCTCCTCCTTGTTCAGGTCAGCTGTCTTTGTATGTTTCTGCAACCTGGTCTTGTCCTCTCTCTGCATCTGGATTCTAGTTCAACTCAGTGTTTAGTTATGGGTGTTTGCTTTTGTTTCCAACAGGTACTAGATGAGGGCTCCATGATGGTGGATAATTTAGTTGATGATCTCACTATCAGGGAAGCGCATTTATGGTAGCCTTTACACGGTTGCTTGAATTGTTATTTGGAGTCAGTCTTGTAGGTCTCTAGACCTTTCTTTAGGTTCAGTTTCCTCTTCAAACCAATAATGGCTCCCTCTTTTATGTTCTATCTCTCTCTCTCTCTCCCTCTCTCCCTCCCCCCCTCTCTCTCTCACTCTGTCTCCCTCCCTCCCTCCCTCCCTCCCTCCCTCCCTCCCTCCCTCCCTCCCTCCCTCCCTCCCTCCCTCTCTCTCTCTCTCTCTCTCTCTCTCTCTCTCTCTCTCTCTCTCTCTCTCTCTCTCTCTCTCTCCTGTCTTCTATTCCTACCCTTACTCAATCTGCCTAGTTGCATGTGCTTTCCTGTCCTCCCCTTCTCTTTCTCCTAGTACTCTCTCCATTCACTGCCCTCCCCCACTTCCCATTTGCTCTGGGGGATATGTCCCTTCCCCCTTTTGTGAGGGACCATTATATGAATCTCTTAGAATACACCTTGTATCCTAGTTCCTCTGGTGGTGTGAATTATAAGCTGGTGATCCTTTGCTCTAGGTCTAAAATCCATATATGAGCGAGTACATACCCTGTTCCTCTTTTTGTGACTGGGTTACCTCATTCAGGATGGTTTCTTCACGTTCTGTCCACTTGCCTGCGAATTTCAAGATTATTTTTCTCTGCAGAGTAGTATTCTATTGTGTAGATGTGCCATATCTTTATCCACTCTTCAGTTGAGGGGCATCTAGGTTGCTTCCAGGTTCTTGCTATTACAAATAATGCTGCTATGAACATAGTTGAGCACATGTCATTGTTGTATGGATGTGGATCATTTTGGTATATACCTAAGAGCGGAATTGCTGGGTGCTGTAGTAAACTAATTCCAATTTTCCTGAGGAACCGCCATACTGATCTCCAAAATGGCTGTAGAGTTTGCACTCCCAGCAGCAGTGGAGGAGTGTTCCCCTTTCTCTACATCCTCTACAGCATAAGTTGTCATTGGTGTTTCTAATTTTAGCCATTCTGGCAGGAGTAAGATGGAATCTCAAAGTTGTTTTGATTTGCGTTTCCTTGATAGGTAAGGATGTTGAGCACTTTCTGAAGTATCTTTCAGCCTCTTTGATTTCCTCTATTGAGAATTCTTTCTTCAATTCTGTGCCCCATTTTTTAATAGAATTATTTGGTGTTTTGTTGATTAGTTTCTTGAGTTCTTTGTATATTTTGAAGATCAGCCCTTTGTCAGATGTAGGATTGGCATAAATTTTTTCTCAGTCTGTGGGCTGCCATTTGGTCTTGTCCACTGTGTCCTTTGCCTTATAGAAGCTTCTAAGTTTGAGGAGGTCCCACTTATTAATTGTTGATCTCAGTGTCTGTACTACTGGAGTTATGTTCAGGAAGAGGTCTCCTATACCAATTTGTTCAAGGGTACCTACTACTTTCTCTTCTAAGAGGTTCAGCGTAGCTGGATTTATGTTGAGGTCTTTGATCCATTTGGACTTGAGTTTTGTGCATGATGATAGACATGGGTCTATCTTCAGTCTTCTACACACCATCATCCAATTGTGCCAGCACCATTTGTTGAAGATGCTTTCCATCTCCCATTGTATTCTTTTAGCTGTTCTGTCAAAAATCAGGTGTTCATAGTTGTGTGGGTTAATATCGGGATTTTCGATTCGATTCCATTGGTCTACCTGTCTATTTTTGTGCCAATACCAGGCTGTTTTCAGAACTATAGCTCTGTAGTAGAGCTTAAAGTCAGGAGTGATGATGCTTCCTGAAGTTCTTTTATTGTACAAGGTTGTTTTGGCTATCCTGGGTCTTTTGTTTTTTCATACAAAGTTGATTATTATCCTTTCAAGCTCAGTGAAGAATTGTGCTAGGATTTTAATGGGGATTGCACTGAATCTGTAGATTGCTTTTGGCAAGATTGCCATTTTTACTGTATTTATCCTTCCTATCCAAGAGCATGGGAGATCTTTCCATTTTCTGGTGTCTTCTTTAATTTCTTTCTTTAAAGCCACAAAGTTCTTATTGTATAGGTCTTTCACATGTTTGGTAAGCATTACCCCAAGGTACTTTATGTTGTTTGTGGCTATTGTAAAGGGTGATGTTTCTCTGATTTCTTTTTCAGTCTCTTTGTCGTCTGAATAAAGTAGGGCTACTGATTTTTTTTTGAGTTTATCTTGCATCCTGCTAATTTGCTGAAGGTGTTTATCAGCTGTAGGGGTTCCCTGGTAGAGTTTATTGGGTCTCTTACGTAAACTATCATATCATCCACAAATATAGACAGTTTGCCTTTTTCCTTTCCAATTTGGATTCCCTCGATGATCTTTTGTTATCTTATAGCTTTAGCTAGAACTTCAAGTACAATAGAGGAATCACCTTAAGCTTCTTTCCATTCAGTTTTATGTTGGCTATTGTTTTACTGTATATTGCTCTTATTATGTTTAGGTATGTTCCTGTTATCCCTGATCTCTCCAAGACCTTTATCATGAAAGGATGTTGAATTTTGTCAAAGGCTTTTTCAGCATCTAGTGAGATGATCATGTGGTTTTTCTTTTTCATTTTGTTTGTATGGTGGCCAGATTTTCACAATACGTATCTACAAATCCAGCCCTACAGAAAGTTTTGGAAGGAAAACTTCAACCCAAGGAAGTTAACTACGCTCACAAAGACGTAGGCAACAGATAATCCCACTTTACCAGAACCCAAAGGATAAAGAAGAGAAAATATATTCACAATACTACCACTAACAACAAATCTAAAACAAACAAGCATTAACAATCAATGGTCCTTACTCTCCCTCAACATTAATGGTCTTAACTCGCCTATAAAAATACACAGGCTAACAGAATGGATATGAAGACAGAATTCATCCTTCTGCTGAATACAAGAAGCACGTCTAAGCTTCAAAGATAGACATTACCTCAGGGGAAAGGGCTGGGAAAAGATCTTCCAATCAAATGGACCCAAGAAGCAAGCAGGTGTGGCTATCCTAATATCTAACAAGTTAGACTTCAAACCAAAATTAATCAAAAGAGATGAAGATGGTCATTTCATATTCATCACAGGAGAAATCCATCAACACAAAGTCTTGGTTCTGAACATCTATGTCCCAAATACAAAGGCACCCCCACATTCGTAAAAGAAACACCACTAAAACTCAAAGCTCGCATAAAACCTCAACAACTCAGCTCAAGGTAGGGCACAGACAACAGTCTTTAAATTTTCTCTTGTCTCTCTTAACTACTATGATTTTAAATTATATGGCTCAAAAATCTTTTTTTCATTAATTTGCTAGGATTTTAAAAATATCAAACTCTGGTCACTTAAATACTTGTTTAACAATCTGATAGAAATATTTGAGAGAAAAACAGAGCCTTATAGAAAATGAAGACTGTCATTCTGAAAACATATCACCCATAATTATAATTAATTAAAATACAGATGAAGCACTTTTTGACATTATTTTGAAAACCAATGGAAAATAAAATTTATCTTACCAAAAGTCTATTTGCATGTATATTTCAAGGATTCAACTTTGACAGGTAGTAAGAAACACTTTATAAGGCAATAGGCACAATACATGTCTCAACTAATTGTATAAAATACTTTGCTGAGCTAAAAGTCTATTAGCATATAATTTACATGTGATTCCAGAGATTGTGAAGTCTTTTCACAAGTAATTTTCAAGTTAAAAATTTCATTAGGATTACCCTGAAGGCTGTCATTTACTGACTCTTCTTGTCATGCTTTTCACCTAACATTGATTTGGAGTCTGACTATGGAAGCTATCTAAAAGAGAAAGACACAGAATCTAAGAATACATTTAAGAGTGTGAAGAAGATCAACGACCAGCAAGACCTCTGGACCACACTTGGAAAAATACTTCACACCATTGCTAAGCAACCCTCTTTTGGCATGGAGAGTGTTAAGTGAAGATATGATCTTTATGAAAAAATAATTCAGACTGACATTGCACTGCTTTCTGACGGTAACTTTGATAAATTATTAGATTATACCCTGTACAGGATCTAACAGTTGTGTGGGGTATCCAACCCTGGGCCATCACACACTTTGCTGTGTGATCTTCTCCATTTATTCACCCTACCTAGACTGTTTCCTTTCACCCTCATACATTAGTCAGTGTCATTATCAAATAATTATCTCTCTACAATTTCAGCTTCATGCACTTTCCTCTCTCATTACTTTCAATCTTTCTACACCATCATTTACTGTGGACAGCTTTACCTTATTGTAATACACTTGGTAGCATCTTTGTTAATTAACTATCGTGTTCCATAGTCATTCCACATCTTCATGTTTTTCTTCTCCTCTTTTTTCATAACAAAGTTTCTTAGAAAAACTATTCTGGTTAACCTAACTTTTTATGGACTCTCCATCTGCCTCAATGCATCTAAAAATGGGCAGAGAAAGTTTCACTCACTGAACAACTCTGACTTGAAGTTTATAACTATAAATTCCAAGAGGCTACTGAAGTAGCTTGGCAATCTGACTATATACTCTCACTCTCCTAAAGGACAACTTCACCTCTTCTCAATTTTTACTCAAACTTCCATTATCTTTTCTTTCATCATACTCACGACTTGAAAACAGAAACAATCAAAAGATGTACCTAGTACTATGCATAGCCAGAAGGCCCTCTCTCTAATCTACCCACCTGCTGTAGTTTGGATATTTTTGTCTCCCCAGATTCCTATTTTGACTTAGACATACAATAATGTTAAGAGGTGGGATCTTTAGGAGGTGATTGGGTCATGAGGATTAAGGCTTCATGAATGGGATCAGTACTTTTATAAAAGAGACATAAAGGAGGCTGCCCCCTTCTGCCATGTGAATTGACTGGCATCTGTCTATGGAGAAAATCTTCACTAAAATGCAATCTTGCCAGAACCTGTGTTTGGACTTGCAGATCCTCACAATGATGAGCAGACTTCTTGGTTCAAGCTACATGGTTTATGATATTTTGATTGTAAAAAGCCCAAAGGGAACAGGTCTCACCCATCACCACATGAACAGTCCTTAGACATGTGGCCACATTAAATATCTATCTCTCCTGAGCTGTGCACACATCTGACCCTCTCAGGCTTCACTCTAGTGGCACACTGCTCTCCCCATCATTAACTCCCCCTTTCTAGTTTCATGTAAGTAAACATACCTTCTCTCCCTTCAACAAGAATACCTCTTGTCACATCTTTTTTTTTTTTCAGATATTACTGCCTTTGTACCCAAGGACCTTAAATTTTGTAATATTTGATATTTGTAGTCAATTATCTCTTTAAATTTGCACCTAAATCCAAAGAAGCTTTATAACCATCATCCAATCAAGACAGTTTTTATCATGGTGACTAATGATCTCAGTGGGTTCTTTTTCTTTTTGCAGCAATTTTAAGATGTAATATATATGAATATATGTGATATGTATATCTTTGATAGTCTGTCATTGTTTATGATAAATTCACAGAAATGGAATAATAGTAAAAAGATGATAGTCTAACTTTTGATTCTTTTTCCTAAGATTGTTTCAATATCCTTTATTCTCACAGTTGAGTGGCTGTTTTTCCATATCATAGTTAACACAGGGTGCTATTTTAAATACCCGATAGTTGAAAAGTGTAATCTCTGATGTGAGCTAGCATATTTCTGAACTAGTGAGACTTGTTGACTGTGACTGTATTGTCTGTGGGTATATATGTAAGCCATAGCTTAGACTCTTTCCTCAATAGTTTGGAGATGTGGATGGTGTCTTCTTCACTCCCAAGTGCTATCATCTTCCCTATATCTTTCTCATGTATCAATAGCAGTTGATGTCAACTCCTTTTCTTTAGCTCACAGTTCATAGACTATCACTTTGTTCACAAGTCTTGATTTTGTAAGTTTCTTTTGCTGTTTGGCTTTGTTGACTCCACCTGAAAAAACTTCAACTCTGCCTGCAAATACCCAGGAATCGTAGTGCAGGCATTAAGAGAGATTCAGCACCTGGCATCCCTCATTACACAGTAAAACCTGCTAATTCATTGGTTTTGGAGTCTCTGGCCTACACACTTGTGAGAAAAGAAACTTTTGGTTTATCTTCATCATCCAACCTCACATATTTTGTTATAATAGCACAGACATATCAGTTTCAGAGGGATTTTAGTTTATCAGGGCAAGGAAGGTATGGTAGATTTCACAGTGACAAGAATTTATGGCAGAAAGCAGACTATAGGACTGGAACCAAGGCTCTAACCTCTGAGATCTGCTCCTAGTAACTTACCTCCACTAGACAGATCCTGCTTTGTAACAGCTCCAAAGCCTTCAAAATAGTTCCACAAGCTAGGGACCGAGTGAAGGCTATTTCAGATTCAAATCATAACAAAGACCCCATAGCTAAATAATTTGATATTGGGGTGAGGGCCTAAACATTCAAGTTTGGGTGTGATGCTAAGATTCAGCAGTGTGGTGATTTGAATGAGGACTAACCCCATATTGCCACTATTTGAACACTTGGTTCCCCGTTTGGAGAATTCAGGGGAACAGTCATGATAGAAGAGCTGTGTCACTAGGGGTGGGCCTGCAGACTAAAAGCCCTGGACACTTCAAGTTCACCCTTCTGCTTTGTGCTTCTAGTTGAATATATGAGATCTTAGCTTCTTGTGCCAGCCATGAGGCCTGCCCATTGCTGCCATGCTTGTTGCCATGATGGACTCTTATCCCTCTGGAACCATAAACCAAAGTAAATGCCTTCTTCCATAAATTGCCTTGGTCATGATATTTTTGTCACAGGAACAGAAAGGCAATGAATACAGGTGGGAGTAGCAAGTTAGTAGCCTGTTAGGTTTGTTGATCAACAGGAAAACTGTCTGCTGTCCTAACTGTGGAATGGCAGTATATTTCAGTAAGGAAACAAATCTGCTTGCTGTGCTTGGACATATCTATTGACAAATGTTAATTTAAAACAATGTCCAATTAAAAAGTACATCAAAATTATAGACTTATTCTCAGCACGAACTTTTTTTTTGTTTAATTTTTAATTTCATTTTACATTTCAACTACAGTTCTTCCTCCTTTACCTCCTCCTGCCCCTCCCATTGTCTCCTCCCACAGCCTACCCCTACTCCTCATGAGTAAGGGCTCCCATGCGGAGTCAACATAGGCTGGCACACTAGGCTGGAGCATGGCCAGGCCCCATTCTCATGCATTAATGCTGAGCATGGTATCCCACCAAAGGGAAGAGGCTCCAATAAGCTAGCTCATGTACCAGGTTCAGCATGAGCTTTGGTAATCCTTATCTTACCATGTTGTGACATTCAGGACAGTGACTTGTCAAAGCTACCCTTTTGGTTTGAAAGCGGTATTGCACGTCTTAGGTTACCCTTGAGCTTCTGGTCCTCTCCTTTCACCTGTCCAGTGCTGGGACTTTAGACACCAGCTCTCCAAAGCAATCTCAACAATATTATGATATATGTCAAATTTTTAATGCCTAGCCTCTAATTTGAAAATTTATAGTATATGTATGAACATTTTCTATAGATAAGCTTACCAGTAATTTAAAATTAATTACTGCAAATTTCAAATGACCTTCAGTTTTAGTTGCTACATAAAAATCTCCACATGTTATCAATAGTGCCTTTTGAAATTATGAAATTATATATTGTATCTCACATATGAAAGTGAGACACAACTATATCCCTTAGTCTTAATTATAGGAAAAGTACAGACAAGTATAAGGCTTGACTTTATTGTTTTATAAATGAACCAGTAAAGTTCATGTCAGTGAAATGAGCATACACTTTTCATAAATTAAAATAAATCTCACATGGTAAAGTACCCGTATTCAAAATTAATTTAATTACATGTTTAAAGTTTAATTACATTTAATTAAGCATTTAAGTTTAATATGAAATAAATGAATTATCAGTTAACTACTATGAAATGAAATACTGTCTTGGTAATTAAACTCTATAAATTTTCCTATTCTGTGTAAAACTGCTAGCTTTCAAAAAACATTCCCGCAATTATACATTTTAAAGACCATTTGACTACATCCTCACAGTTCATCAACGTATAGTTTTTTGGTCAGTCAGCTTGGTGAGCTGCACATTTCCGGAAACATGGAGGTTTTACAAACATGGTTTTGGCTGTTACCCTTTTAAAGGGTCTTTTGCTGAGACCCTTTAATACAGTTCTTCATGTTTGTGGTGACCCCCCAACCATAAAACTGTTTTCATTGCTACTTCAAAACTGTAAATTTGCTACTGTTATGAATCATAATGTAAATATCTGATATGTGTCATTTGATCCCAAAGGGACAGTGACACACAGGGTGAGACCCACTGCCTTTAGTGACTTACAATTTTCAACAACAGTAAAGTTGCCTGGCGCCTCTGACTTCTAGTTCCCATTAACTATAGTGGCACTACTCAGCTCAAAAAACTGCTGGTAGAATTAAATGAATTAGGCTCTGGTTAAATGCCTGACCAGTCCTCCTTCTGCAAGAGGCATTTAACTAAAATTAGCTTCTTTTTCCCTTTAAATGAATGAATAAAAACCTCATATTTTCTAGCATAAAATGTTTGCTCTTCAAACAGTATAGAATTATTGCCATCATAGACTTCTAAGTTAGAAATAACTTTGAATGCCAGTATTATCACTTTGTTTTTGCTCACATGCTTGTGTTTAGTTCAATGGGCAGTCAAAGTTGGGAACTACTATTAGTTGACATAATAATTCAAATTAACAATAACAAAAGTAATATGGGTAAATATGTGGTATTTCTGTTTCTTAGCCCCCAACTTTCACTTAAGGGTACTGACTTCACTGATTTCAAGGGAGGATCCCAAGAGCACAGCAGAAGGAAGCCAGTCAGAACCATGTTCTCATTCCTTCATTAGTACTGTTTTGTCTGCAAACAATAAAAATGGCAGACACCAAAGCCTTCAAAAGGAGTGATGCACAAAGAAAGAAATACAACATGTTATTCCTGGTTCCATCATTCACTGGGACCCTGCAAGATCTGTGTATGCCAGTATCCTCTGGAAAACATAAATATTTGCTTATAACTCTCTAATAATTTAATTTTAAATGATTTGTGTGCTAAAGAAAATACAAGCTACAATCTGTTCAGTAAAAACCAATTTTTAAATATCAAGTCTGTAACTTTCATTATTCTGTTTTAATAAATTTTTGTCACTATAAACAAGTTAGGTTGCTTAAAAAAGTTCTACCTCTAAACTATCTTGTCACCTAAAATTGCAGTGTTTTATTTATAGCATCATTAACAGCATAATGTCTTAATATAAATAGAATATTAAAAATGCAAAGTGAGAACTGTAGTTTGGTTGTCAAGAGTGTTTGCCTTGTATGCCCAAAGCCTTAAGTTCAAGCCCCAGTATTACATAAAGCCAAGTATAGTGGCATATAACCATTAACCCCAGCATTCTAGAGACAAGACTAGGAAAATCAGAAATCTCAAGGCCATAATTGGGCATGTAGTTTGAATTCAGACAGGACTCAATATTAAAAAGAAATGAAAATAAGTAACGTACTTTTATAACCTTTAGAAGATCACTTTTACTCAAAAGTATTAGCAAACAGCAGTGCTTTAGATGTTTTCCTTAAATTAATTACATCAAAGAATTTATGCATTGTGGGTTGAAGTCCTGATTTAGAACTGTTTTATATTTCCTGGAAAGTAAAATCAAATGGAATTGTAACTAGCTAGGCACCAGATCTATCACATTATAAACCAATAGGAAGTATACAGAACCAGAAAAAAAAAAACCAGCATATGAATATGATGAGATATTACAAAATACATGTATAATTTCTTATATATTTGTAGAAAATTAACATTATTGGCTATACCATTGCATATGAAATCTTCAAAAAATAAGGTAAAAATATAATGTACTGATATTTGAAGTCTGAATTTGTTTGTTACACCAGCTGTTGACTTACCAGGATTCTCCTTTAAGATCTGAAGTTACATGTTCTGGGAGGAAGAATCCATGCCATTTTGAACTTCCTAGTAGCTCCTGAGGAATCCTTTTTGATACATCATAATAGTGACCAAATCGTGAAGATGACACTGGTCCAACCTGTTGGAAAATCATACTGGTTATTAAAACAACATTATTTTACACTATAATTTCTTTGTTGTACATCAAGCTAATGAGGAAAAGCTGATATACATATGCTTACTGAATTTAAAGACCCATATAATAAATAGTCTTTATTAGCCAAACTATATACAGTGAGGAATTAAACTTTCTACTCTCAAGTTTTTTCAGTGTTAAGTTTATAAAAATTCATATACCTCTCTCATTTTAAAACTATTTTGAACATCTCTTTTTCTAAGTTAAAAATTTAACATACATAATTCTTAATTCATGTATAATTGCTCACATTTTAAAGACAAATCAAATAAGGAGTTGCAAGAACTAAATGAAGTTAAGCCAAATTAATTCATTGATTGGAAGCCCCAATAGAAATCAAATATTTAGATGTGTTTAACTGAGCATCGTATTGAAATTAAATGCTCATAGAGCAATGTGTACACATGTACAATATTTCCTATAAACTTTACCAAAGTTGATAGTATAAAATGTACCAGAGTCCAGATAGGATTAAGGCATGTGTGAGAGTGAGAGGATGCATGGAAACTATGTGAGATCATCAGAAACTTGACAAGATCATTAGTTCATACTTTTACATTCTTTATTAACAGTTTCTCTAAGAAACAGTCTTTCTCTTAGGAAACTAATAACTATTGGCACTGAATTTATTTACATATGTGAGTAAAAAAATCTATTAGCTATTGTTCTGAATGGAATCTAGGCTGATTTTAATGAATACATTCCCTGCCTCCATACCCTTTTATATAAAGCTGAACTATTAACAAATTTCACCTGGCAACAGCTTCCCATAAAAGCTCTGGTCTGGTCTTTATTATGACCATTCCTGAGTGCTAAGAAACTGGCAAACTTGGGGATGCTCAAAATAATAATGTCTCTGCAGAAACATGAAAAATCCTAGGTTCTTATCTTACAGAATGACATTTTTAAAATTTAGATAAACATATGTTTGCTTGACACCAGCTATTTGCATTTAAGATTTCAATGATTCATATTCCTAAATTAAATGTCTATAAACATCAAATTATACAGTCACATGAAATAAAACATCCTGAAGTCTAATAGAAGCATTTTTCTTAGATTGAGTCTGTGGGTGTGACATTTATTTTCTAAATAAAATGAATGTGTATCTCTCCATAAGGTACTATTTTATTTTCATTAATGAAAGACATCTATTAGTTGGCTTCAATATAATCTTTTCAATGCAATAATAATATGTGCAGAATTATGGTTCCTAAGACTCATTCTCCATTTATTATGAAAAGTATTGACAAATAAATTATATGACATTAAAACAAGTTTCTTAAAAATACGTTGTAAAGGTTTTTAAATGTAAAGTTATTAGTCTAAAGCAATTTAAACAAGGTCTGTTCTTGGCTTATAATTGATTCTTTATCCGGATTATAGTTCAGAATGTTTTTACTGCAATCTCTGCGAGAGCTCATCTTTTTATTGTGTAAGTCCAAGCCCTCTTAATGTTTCAGAAAGGCCTTGACTAACTGAACTTTGATCTGATGTCTTCATTGAGAAAAACACCAGGTTGCCCATTTCAGATGCAAATCCCTCTAAGGCCCAATAGAATTTAGTAAAGACAGCAAAAAAGAAGAAACCAGAAGTTTCCAGGATCCTCTTTGGGAATCCTGGGGCACACTGGTGTCCCTAATCCATGCTACTGCATGGATTAAGGTAGGTGATAACCTTTCCTGATTCAAAAGAATAAGCTGAGTGCCTACAAACTGGGTGGAGACTAGGATTTGGCTATAATAAAACACCATGCAATAAAAGCTTGGTCTATGTCAGAAGCCTCTGAAAAGGCCTCAATGTACCACATTCCCAGGCCTGGTAGGGAAGCTTGCAAAAGCCTACCTGAATCAAATAAGCATGAATAATCTATTTTAGCAGACTGACCATGGGGAGAGAAAAAGAAAGAGAGACTTTTCACTTCTTTTAAGTTTGAGTTAATAAATTTATTAGTGGATTGAAGGTTCTTGAAGTCCCATGCACTCACAGAAACACACCAAATTACCAAAAAGCAAGGTATGCTTTTTAAGTTGCCGTCACTATTAATGTTTTTAATTATAATATTAGTGTGACAGAATTCCCAGATTTTGGATGAATCAAGGCAGAAAATTGATTTCATGCTGTGACAGTTTACATATAGAACATAAACAATTCATTAAAATGTAAAAATAAAACTGGAAAGTTTTCTTACTATAATTAACTTATTTATAATTATATATTATATAAATTATACATAATTTATAATTAATGTCAAGACCAAATGACAGCAAAAATCTTGATAAGGTAGATTCAAAGTTTGCATTACTGAAGAAAGATTTCAATCTTTCAATAAAAGGAACACAAAACAAAAAAATATTTTTATGGGATAAAAAGTTTTGCATTTTTTTATGCATATAATATTAGCATACAGTCAGATTTTGGAAGTACTGAACTCTTTTGAGACCTAGAAGTTTCCTTTGAAAATGAAAGCTTACTATTGTTACTTTAACAGTGTTTATCTATAAAGTATCATTGTCATAAAAATCAAATTGCATTCTATGTCAACCTATCATGAAAAAGAAGTTCATTCATTTCACATGCTAAGAATATGTTGCTTTAATTTTACATATGACAAGTTTTATTGCACATCCATAAACTACCTTTAACTTCACCATCTGTGGAATAGAGAGAAATAGATGTAAGTTTTTACTGTGCTAAAAAATGAAATCTTATGGGAATTGAGGAGGAAAGCTGAGCAACAAAACAACAGCACACTCCAACACCACCACACTACATCCCTAGTGTGTTAGGAAGCAACAAACTGCAGAGAAAACACACAAATAGTCTCCATAAGATATGGCTCACCATTGTTAGCAAGTCTTGTTTCTGAGAGTATGGTAGAACAGACAGCAAGAATCTAACCACTCACTAAACCATTCAGAGCCTCAGTTCACTGGAACAGGACTAATCATGATTTTATTATGCTCTTGAAGTAATCTATGCAATATTGGTAATTAATGTTTTATTAATTTGAACATAATATAAATATCAGTATTGCAAAGTTATGATTTATTAGAGAATCAGAAAATTTATCATTGTCCTTTGCTTATGGAAAAAAATTTGTTGCATTCTGACACATTCACATATCTATCAGGATTATGAATAAACCACTATTTATAACAAGAATCTGATATGCTGCCATGAATTGTTGTAGACTTGTTGGTACTAGAGTCCTACAATTCTGGGGTAAAATCCAGAATGCACTGCAGGCCAGCAATCTGAGGGTGAGGAGAGGGCAAGTCCACCAATGATAAAGAATCTGAATCATTGGTGAGACAGGAAGAACTCTTAAAAGTAAGTATTCTTTGGCTTGAGTGAAACATTTATGCATTACTAAGTGCCTGACTTCTATATTCATATCCTTGTCATTTTTCAAATTCCCCAAGTAGATTAGGACTACACTTGATAGATTTGGTAACAATTTGCATTAAGAGCATCTCTGATAATCAATATACCTCATTTTGGACTATTTCTACTCCTTTACTATTAAACCAAAATAGCAGAATTACATTTTGTTCAAGGAAATATAGAAAGCTAAATGTTTTTATTTGTTTTATTTTCTCACTGGGAATTGCAAATGATGTCTAGACTTAGAAAAAAGTGCTTGCCAAAGATCACTGGTATAGGTTAGTCACTGAACATAAAATTATTGTGGGCCAAAAAAAAAAAAAAAAAAAAAACAAACAAAAAAAACTGAAGAAGCCAGACATGATTCCTATTTTAAAACTGGAAGCACATACTTGTAAACTTAAATTTGACCACTGATAATAAAATAAAAAGAATGACTACTTATGTACTATTAATTATTATAATTTATTACCACTTAATTTACTCACTAATTCATTTTATGGAACATATACTACATATCAATAAAGCAAAACATTTTCATTCCCTTCCTGAGTTCATATCTTATTTTTTTGGGGGTGGGGGGTAGGTGGGCAAGGTCTCTCTGTAGCTTTGGAGGCTATCCTGGAACTAGCTCTGTAGACCAGGCTGGCCTTAAACTCACAAAGATCCACCTGTCTTTGCCTCTCCAATGCTGGGATCAAAGGTGTGTGCCACCACTGCCTTGCCTGAGCTCATATCTTAAAATAGACAAAAGATAAGCACTAAAATGGATGCACGATTCCCAACTTTAAATAATGTCTTGAAGAAAATAAAGTCATGAAAGAGCAAGTAATATTTCATGTAGAGTGAAAAAAGAAACCACTGTAGATAATATAGTATCTCGGCAAACTCCCAGAAAAAAATAGAACACTGAATAAAGAGGAGAATATTCGAAGTCATAATTTACAAAGAAACATTAGAAGCCCCAGGTAAAATGGTGATTTTGCCTTTGTGTGATCTCTGGAAGTATATTTTCAGAAAAGGGGCTGAGAAGATGTTTAGTCATGGTACAGAAGCATAAGGATCTGAGATCCCCAGTACCCATCAAAAAACCCAGATGTGGCAACATGCATCTGTAACTCCTGTCTTGGAGGGCAGAGACTGGCATATCACTGATGTTCATTGGCCAGCCAGCTAGTCGGTGCTTTCCAAGTCCAGTAAGAGACACTGCCTCAAAAATTCAAGTGGAAATAACTGAAGAAAGACCTGGTGTTGGGCTGGAATATAGCTCAGTGATAATGCTTGACTAGCAAGTATGAGGCCGTAAGTTCTGTTCTCAGCACTGTAAAACAATGACAACAAAAGCAGCAGCAACAACAAATAAAGACTCTGGACACCAGCCCAGGCCTCCACAGGTGTGCACACAGCATGAGATAAGAAAGAATAGAGTTTATCCTTAACAGAAGAGGAGTGAAAGAACATCCCAAATTCATAAATAAAGGAGGGTGAAGCCAAATGAGAAGTGTGAAGGAATAGAAGGCTGGCACAAGCACAGGCACGAAAAGATCAACTATCCCCATGGAGAAGAAAATACAGGGGAAACAGCCATTGGCACCCAGTCATTACCCCTGGGTCCATACTCAGAATGAGGTAAGTGGTGGCTGACAAGAAAGAGTTGTCCTTTCTTCAGCCAGAGTGCTATAAGAGACTCGTAGCCACAGAAAGGCTGAATGGTAGGTGAATAACCACAAGCTGTGAACACCCTGAGCAGAGGGACAGGTAGGGAGGACACAGATGCTGAAGTAGAAGTCATGTAAGGCAAACAATGCTGAGAACATCCACAACCACCCTGGGGTGAGGGCAACCACAGAAGACCTGGGAAACACCACCTCTACCATGGTCTATGCAGGGCCATGGAAACACAAGAGGTGTGATGAACCCAGCAGAGCAGACAGAGGTATTTCTTAGGCAAGGACTTTGTGGCATTTGGAAGGGAAACAACCAGGATCCAGGTGGTAGAGAACAGCCAGCAGCAAAGCTGAGTACATGCATGGGTGCATCTTTCACAGCCAATCAGAGTTCAGACACACAATACTCTGATCCTCAGCACATCAGACAAGGCTTCAGAGGCCAGACATGGGTCTCAGACCAGGAACCCTCAAAAACCTGAGTGTGACACGGAGCTCCTCTGTGGAGTGAACACCACATTTGCATTCTTCTCTATGTCTTCTCTCCACCTTCCAGAGGTAGCTACAAAACCCAAAAGTTGTGGGGGGAAATGCTGTGTGTGTGCTAGAAGAAATACTGGCAGATGCTATATTTTCTATTTAGTTTTTTTTTTAATGAAATTTTTATATTTCAAATGTGCAGCTATTTATTTTCAGCTCAGCTCTTGACTGAATAAGCATTTTTGACTGTGCATTTTGTGTACCTGGTCTATAATACATATTTCCCTTTTTACTTGTATTTGCTCTCCTTTCCCCCTTCCCACTTCATTTCAGTTTTTAATAGCCTCAGATCTAAAGGCCTATAAACTATGCTCCCCCATACTATCTGATATATCTCTGCCTGAACCTTATCAGGGACATACCTGAAATACCTAGTATCTGTTACTGTAGATTAACTCAGAATTGTCAGATAATTCTTAGTTACTATAGGCAATTTTTGTTCTAAATAGAAGTGGGAACATAACCCAAGCAAAGACAATGCACCAAGAAGACTCACATAAAATAGAAAACAAAACAACAATAATGTAAACACAAAACAAAACAACTGAAGGACACAAGCATTTCAAAAGATGTATAAAACACAACAACAACAAAACACATAAATGAGAAACCAAGCCAATAACTTCTACAAGCTCCTGGCTCCCCGGCATCTGAAATGAAGGACACAAGATGGCTCAATGGTCAGAAAAGGATTTCAGAATCCCACTTTCAATAGAGTCAAGGACTCACAGAGTAGTCAAATAAGCAGACGAATACAGCAAGGAAATACACTGAGAACTTGGGTAAGAGCATTAGCAAAGTAGATAAAAAAGATCAGCAATAGGGAAGATAATTTTAAATTAAAAAGAGAAAAACATTAGGAAAAAAACTGAGATTCTGAAATCAACCAAACAAAAGTGCTGAAAATAAATGGGAAAAGACCCAACTCAAAAAAGCACAATTCCAGACAACCAAGATCAAGCAGAGGCATGAGTGTCAGGAACAGGGACCACGGTAAAGACAATGCCACACTCAGTAAAGAAAAGAATGAGAGCAAACCATGATGTATAAGAACTGTGTGACACACACACGACCAAACCCAAGCTGCCACAGCCCAGAAGGAGCTGAGATTAAAAGCTGCATGAGCTGTTCAATGGCATTACAATAAAATAGTTTTCAAATAGAGAGAAACCGACACTCAAACACAAGGCATTTAGAACTTTAAATAAACACGACCAGAGAAGAAATTTTGACCACAGTTAAGATGTCAAAAATATAAAGCAATAGAATTATTATTAGGGCCAAAGAGAAGGCTCAGAGGGTGAAGACATTTGTGGCCAAGTGTGATGGTCTAAGTTCTATACCTAGGTATCACATGGTAGAAGAGATAATCAACTCCTGAGTGATATACTCTTACTTCCATACAAAGATCATGACATAAACACAAACTCACTCACCAAATAAATAAATAATAAACATATACTTAAAACAGAAACAACAATAAAAGCTATAAAACTAGAACATGAATACACGAGGCAAACATATCAAAATAATATCAAATCTCTTACCTGCAACACTAAAATGTCAGGAAAACATGGAATGATATATTTTAAGTCAGGAAAATAAATATCAACCAAGACTGTTTTCTCCATCAAGCAAAGCTAGTTCTAAAACTTGACCTAGGAATAGGAACATTTCCAGACAAGCACAGATGAAGGCAGTTTGTGATCACTAAGCCACTAGTACAGATGGTACTCAAAGGAAGACCATACATAAAGGAGGAAGAAAGAGTCTAATTATATCACAGGAAAGAATAAATGTCATGAGAAAAAATAAACAGACAAATAAGAGAGAATCCATAATGCTCAATACAAAAAAAAAAAAAAGTAAAAAGAAAGGAGTATATGAATAGGCTAAACAGATCCATAGCAAGCAATCACATTGAAGTAGTAAAATCTGTACCAACAAAGAAATCACAAAGATAAATGTCTTGTGTTCTCTCTCATCTGCTGCTCTTACTGCCAAATCTTTGGATGTGAGCATATAATCTGGCATAAACACAGAAACTGGGAAAATAAAAGGGGACCAAGATGTGGGAGGCAACATAGAAAGGAATAGCAAGATACAAGTGATATGAAAGGGAAAAAAAACTGGGGTGGGACACTGCTCTAATTAGAGAGGGGAGATTGTGGCCAACACAGAAGGAGAGAGCTGGAGGAGGGTAAAATAACAGTAAGATGTATGAAAAAGTCACAAGGAATCATAGTATTATCTATTTACCTAAAATTACATATAATGCATATAATTATGAATGCATACACATACATATATAGTTTAAATAAGATTTTCCCACCTGGATGACACTGTTCATCTATGGAGGGCTGTCTTTTCGGGGCTGCACTCAGAGCCAGCAGAGCAGTCTCAGGTTTGTGACCTAAGCTATCCTGAGTCTCTGATTTTTAATTCTTTTAGCTAGCCTTTCCCTCATCCACATACCGCCCACTCAGGTACGAACCTGGGTTTGCTCGGCTGCCTTTGATTGCAGCCCCAAAAAGACAGCGTCCGACATTCATCCCCAAAACAACAGACTATCTAACAAAAACCCCAAATGCAGGTATAAGATGCACCTTTTTATGAATTGTTGGTCAGGGGGCACTAAGAGACCTCCACAAAACATTAGAAGGTTGTTATAGCCTCTGGTTGCTTCCCAGATATTGAGGATAACTTCCTATTGCTAAAGACACTATGTACTTTAGAACATGGGTCCCAGAGGATCAGCGCTGGATATGACTGGAAAGCCTCCTCTTTGAGGACTAGGTTTCATGGAACCAGAATGTACCATGCAAGCTCCAAGGAGGGTTAGCAACCAATAGTCCCATTCAGCTATGATACTTGTGAACCATAGTAATGATCACGATGGCAAAATATCCCTAAGATCACAACAATGGCACACACATCTTGGTGGTAACCAACAGCTCTCTAATCGAACTTAAGGCCCACTGATAAGAGGAAATCATGCCTGGCACTGAAAAGTTAGTTGCAGCTAGTAAATCATAAATTTTGGAGGAGAATCTACAAGAGCAACTCTACCAAACAAGTGTAACTCCTAACTGTATTCTAAAGCTATCTTTATATCCACAGACAAGCTTAGCTCTTACCACTCATCAAGGAAACTTCTATTTGCATCTGAGACCTTTTAGAAAATCATGGCCTATCAAAATGCAGAGAGCAACTGAGCAACTGACCATGTGGTTCCTAGCCTCAACGAAGACATCTACAACACAACTCCTGGACCTAAGGCTAGGGGATTCATTACGGAAGACAGGGTGGAAAGAAGGTAAGAATCAAAGACACAGAAAGTCTGATCTGTTTCTTGTTTCTCCAAGGAATATCAGGGAAGCTACATCCATTAATTGTTAAGACAGTGGCCGCCTAAACAAGGAAGACACCATAAGAAACACTAACAAGGAAGGGGGAAATCTTAGCTATAGGCAATCAAACAATGCTGAGAGCTGGAGAAATAGTCTTCCTTAGGAAAAAGCCCCACAACTGGTTGTCTAATACCAAGTGGTCATCCCTGAAATCATATATATACAAGTATCATTATATGAACTAAACAGGTTGTATTTACATATTTAGGTGTGTGTGTGTGAGTGTGTGTGTGTGTGTGTGTGTGTGTGTGTGTGTGTGTGTGTGTGTGTGTGTGTATCAACAATTAGAACAATGAGACTGTAAATCAGAGAGCAAAGTATGTGTGGGTTTATGGGAGGCATTGGATAGAAGGGAAAAAAGAAAAATGTCATTATATTTAATTAAATTTATTAAGTAAAAAATTTTAAAGCCAGCTATCTGCAAGCAAGTCAGAAAGCACAGTTTCTTCATGGTCTCCGTTTCAAGTTTTTGCTTGAGTTTCTGTCTTGATTGACCAATAGTGGACTGTGACTTAGATGTATAAACCAAACTAACTCTTTTGCCCTGATGTCTTTGTTGGTCAGTCTTATCAGAGCAATAAAAGGGAAACTAGAATGTCCTAGTTTGTTTTCTGTTATTGTGCTGAAAATCATTACCCAACACAACTCAGGGAGGAAAGGGTTTATTAGATCTTACAAGTCCAAGACCAAACTCTATCACTGAGAGAAGTCACGGCAGGAACTCAAGCAGGAAGGTGCAGGTAGGAACTGATGGTAGTGGACATGGAGGAATCCCCATTATTGGCTTGCTCTCCACGGCTTGCTCAGTCTACTTTCTTCTATTATCCAAGACCACCTTCCCAGGGGTGGTAACACCCACAAAATGAGCTGGACCCTCCCATGTTAACATTAATCAAGAAAATACCTGATAGACCTATCTACAGGTGAATTTGATGGAGGTACCTCAAATAAGGTTCCCTCTTCCCAGATGTGTTACACAGAAAAATAAATGATCCAATTAATGATATTGGGGTTCAAACTTCAAGCTGAATATCAGAAAAGGAAAGTATCTGGACACTAGCTCTCACCTCTAGCTCAGGCTGAAAGGGCTGATCCACACATGAGCTTTTCACCAAGTCTCAAACTGCTGCCTCTCCTCAGTGTGGCTGGAGAAATGAATGCCTCATGCTGAATACTGAAGACCCTGCTTCTATCTTTTATACCCACCTAGTGCTGGGATTAAATGACTGTGACCTGTTACTCTTTTAGACTGATTCAATCTCTCATATCCCTGGGTGACCTTGAACTCACAGAGATCTGTCCATCTCTTAATCCTAAAACCTAGGATTAAAGGTGTATACCACCACCTCCTAGCTTCTGGCTGCTGGGATTAAAATGTGCGTGTTTATACAGCCTGATCTCTATAGCTTGAGGCTGACTTTGCTTTTCTGAATCTTCAGGTAAGCATGAATAAATCATAAATAATATATCACTATACAGATGTCTGGAGCTTATGTCACATTGACAAAAAAAAAATTAGCACAGAATACAGAATAAGAATGATGGGGGGGGGGAGGAATAATCTCCTGAGCAGATAGTAGTGGGTAAAGGGGAATATCCTATGCAGAAGAAGGAAACTAGATCAATGTCTCTTACCGTGTGTGTGTGTGTGTGTGTGTGTGTGTGTGTGTGTGTGTGTGTGTGTGTGTGTGTGTGTGTGAAAATCAATGGATAGATCAAAGAACTTAATGAATATAAGACACTAAGGCATAGGCATAGGAAAAGAAGGCTTCAAACAGCACAGGAAATAATCTCAAGTACCCAGAAATGGGATTACATATAATGAAAAAGTTTAAGGAGAAATCTGGCACTAGGGAAATGCCCAGAGATCTACAAGGATGAACCCAACTAACAATCTAAGCAATAGTGGAGAGGCTACATTTAATGTCCTTTCACGATAATGAGATTGATGACTACCTTATATGCTATCCTAGAGCCTTCATCCAGTAGCTGATAGAAGCAGAAGCAGACATCCACAGCTAAACACTGAGCCAAACTCCTGGAATCCAGTTATAGAGAGGGAGGAGTGATGAGCAAAGGGGTCAAGACCAGCCCGGAGAAACCCACAGAATCAGCTGACCTGAACAAGGGGGAATTCATGCACCCCAATCTGATAGCTGGGAAAACCAGCATATGACCTACCCAGACCCACTGAATGTGGGGGTTAGTTAGGAGGACTGGGCAGTCTATGGGGCCTATGGTAGTGGATCAGTATTTATCCCTAGTATATGAATGGACTTTGGAAGCCCATCACATATAGAGGGATACTCTCTCAGCCTAGACATATGGGGGAGGGCCTAGGCCCTGCCCCAAATGTTATCACAGATTTTGAAGACTCCACATGGAAGGCCTCACCCTCCCTGGGGAGCAGAAAGGGGATGGGCTGGGGTTTGGTGAGGGTGACAGGAGAGGATGGGATGGGAGGGTATGGGAACTGGGATTGACATGTAAAACAATCTTGTTTCAAAAAGAAAAGAACAAAGCCCAAAAGGAAAGGGTAGATGAGATAATTTAACAATAAGAAAAGCTGGCTAGAAACAAGCTAAGCTAAGCTGGGCACTTAGAGAGAAAAAAAAAAAAAAAAAAGACACTATGCATCTGAAAGGGGGGGTGTCAATGAGTCAACATTTACAATCTATAAAGAACTCCAAAAGTAAATCCCAAATGAATAAATGACCTAATAAACTTAAGCGCATGCCCTTCGACCACTGAGGTTCAAGCACCCCTACATTTTCTCTAAGTTTCAACCTGTCAGTTAACCCACTTTCCTCAGCAGATGAGCTACATTTATCCTAGATTCTCAGTCATGTCTACACTAGGCTACACATGTGACAAACTTCTGAATATACCCAATTATCCTTTATTCATTTTTAATATGATTTTATATTAAATAAATATAGTATATTCCAGATATACTACGATATATATCATTTGTTGTTTACTAAAGGACATTTAGGTTATTTTTAATCTTTCACTATTCAAATGTGCTAGGTGAATAGCTCTTACATATTCTACAGCTGAGGTAAATTTTGAAGGATATTATCAAATTATCCTCTACAGAAGCTACATTTAAAGTTGTTTTTAAAATTGTGTGTGAGATATGTATTAAGTGTGGGAAAAGATATGCTAAAGGACATGTGTGGACCACAGGGGTCAGCTCTGTGGAGTGGGTTCTCCCCTTTCACCTTTATGTAGGTTCTGGATGTGCAAACACAGGTTGTCAGGCCAGTGCAGCAAGTGTTTTTACCTGCTGAGCCATCCCGTCACTCTTCTACCACTTATACTTTTATCAGCAAGAATGAGAGTATGCTTTCCATTTATTGCTAATAAAGTATCTTGATAAATATGTCAGGACACCATGATACCAATTATTGAACAGTGATAGGGCAGTATTACAGTTTTAAACTACATTTTTCTTACCATAACTGAAACCAGACATCTGTTTTTATAAGTTTAATAGTCACAAAAATTTTCTTTTCATACCTTTGTTGACTTGTAAAAACTGAGTTTTTCTTGTTCATTTTACAGGATCAACATATACAAGGAAATTAGTCTTCGTTTTATATATGAGCACAAATACTCTCTAATTTGTAGCTTGTTCATAGTTGTCTGAATTAAAGTTTTAAATCTTGTTATTCAAATAAATTATATGTGTATAATGACAGCTTGCTATTACTTAGTATACATGTTTTGATACACAGCTGATGGGTGAGTACTTCATATTGCTGACTGAATTAATACATTTATTATTAACTGTTAATACCTGCATTTATTAGTATTCACTATGTAGGCATTAGTATAGGTGGTGTAAATACAGAGGAAAATAAAATACACTATCTTCATAAAAAAGCCTCATCTGATGAAGAAGATATATGAACAGTTAATTATAAAACACTGTGGCATACAAAGCATGAAATACTGTATTATTTTTCTCATTGCCATGACCAGCTATTTGACAAGAAATGAATTTGTTATAGCTGAAAATTTCCTCAAACAGTCTGACATGGTGGAGAAGGTATGGCAGCAGGAGAATATGAAGCTAGTCACATTGCTTCCACAGTTGGAATGCAGAGAGGAAAATGTCTATTTTCTACATGCTTTTTTTTTTTTCCCCTAAGGCCAGGACCTCAGCCTATGGAATGCTACAGTCATATTCAGGTGGGTCTTCTCTCCTGAGCTAAGTCTCTATGGAAGCACAAGTGTGCTCCTAAGCAATTCTAAATCCTGTTCAAGTTAACATTGAAAGTTAATCACTATATATATAAATCCATCTGTGCTGGATAGTTTTATGTGACCTTGACACAAACTGTAAGCCATCAGTGAGGAGGGAGACTCAATTGAGAAGTTGCTTTGGTCATGGTGTTTCATCACAACAAAAGCAACCTGGATTAAGACAAGATCTCTTACCATCTTAATAGCCAAACACATAAGTTTAAACTATAAAATTCCACTTCTGGCTCTAAAGTCTCATATTTAATACAAGATACATTTAGGCCATCTGTAAGAGTCTCAAAATATTACTCAAAAGCCCAATGTCCAAAAGCCTCTTCTAAAATTCTAGGCAATCTCATCAGGAATATTTCAAGGATTTGCTTCACAGTCATCCTTGGCTACACAGCAAGTCCAAGTATGCCCTGAACTATACAGAACACTTGTCAGAAAGAAAGAAAAGGAAGGAAGAAGAAAGAAAGAAAGGAGAGACTGTTTAAATTATTGTTTGTGCTTGCTGAATCAGTAAGCTTCAGGTTTGAACTAAGCACTGAGCCGAACTCCTGGAATCCAGTTGTAGAGAGGGAGCAGGAAAGAGCATAGGGGTTAAGACCAGGCTGGAGAAACCCACAGAAACAGCTGACCTGAGCAAGTGGGAGCTCATGGACCCTAGTCTGACAGTTGGGGAACCAGCATAGGATCGAACCAGGCCTCCTGAACATGGGTATCAGTTAGGAGGCCTGGGCAGTTTATGGGGCCTCTGGTAGTGGATCAGTATCACTAGTGCAGGAATGGATTTTGGGAGCCCATTCCCCATGGATGGATACTCTCTCAGCCCAGACACATGGGGGAGGGCCTAGGTCCTGCTCCAAATGATGTCACAGACTTTGATGATCCCTCATGGGAGGCCTCACCCTCCCTGAGGAGTGGGATGGGGGGGTCGGTGGGGGGCTTTGGAGGATGGGAAGGAGAGGGAATTGGAATTGATATATAAGATTGTTCCTAATTTAAATAAAATTTATATAAAAGAGAGAAAGTAAGCCTTCAGAGAGAGGTGGAAGACATGTAAAATTGGCCTCTATGAACAGACACACATGAAAAAAAGTTATATCTGGAACAATTCTAATACATAATGGCACAAAATAATATTCCCATTTCAAAAAGAAAAATTGGTCCAAAGCCACAAGGCCTAAAACCTAGCAGGGAAAACCAGGCTCAGAGACTCTACAAAGTGAAAAGAAATACTTTGCAAATTTTAGAGGTAGTTTGTATGTTGACTTGCCTGCATCTTGGGTAGTAACTGGTATCGCCAGGCTATTTTCATATTAACTTCTTGTTCTGGTGTTTTAGAATTATGTACATCTTCAAGATCTTTTTTACCATTATCATCAAGTAGTGGTGCAGGGAGTTCCTAAGAAAACAGAATAACACATTATATGGTATCAATGTTAAATATGGTAATTTCTTGAACCATAATGACAGCAATGCTAAAATTTTCCAATGCATTAAACAAACATAGGTGCCTTGTAATTGATTTAAGCACAAACAGAATTATTTAGAGATTCCTTCCCTCCCTCCTTCTCTCTCCTCCTCCCCATCTCTCTCTGACTCTCTGTCTCTCTCTGACTCTGTCTCTCTCTATGTGTGTGTGTGTCTCACTCTGACTCTCTCTGTCTCTCTCTGTGTGTCTCTGTCTCTGTCTCTGTCTCTGTCTCTGTCTCTCTCTCTCTGCCTTCCTTTCTGACAAGTGTCCTGTATAGTTCAGGGCATATTTGAACTACTATGTAGCCAAGGATAAATATGAACCTCTCCCCCTCCTGCTTTAGTGTTTAGTGCTGAGGACTGAACTCAGGGCTTTGTGCATGCTGGAAACCATTCTACCAACTGAGCTACTTCTCCAGGCTTTAATATAGACAATTCTAAAACAGAAAAGGGGTATACTGTCAGATATGAAGTTTAATGTTTTTCAATTATTATACAAAAACCACCCAAATTTTTATATTTATAAAAATCAATCGCTATTTTAGCAAGAACCAAAGTATATACTAAAAAAATTATATGCTTAAGCAAAGTATGGATTTGGCACTTACATACTATATGTAATACTGTTGTGTTTGCCATGGGATAAAATACATCATTATACAACCTGTTTACTGGTTTGTAATTTGAGAATTCAAAAAGCTTATCACTGAAATAATGGATGAAGTAACAGTAGAGAATAAAGACATTTATTTTCCCAATATAAAATTGCTGGTTTTACACCTGAACACTTATTTTACTTTTTAAACAATAAAATGGAATTTAAAATCTTGTATTATACATAGAGATACTGAATCCTAATATATTATTTTGTAAGGTGACTTACTGATTAGCTATTAAGGAAACTTTAAAATTATTTTTGTTAAGTGTTATACAAACTTATGATTCTTCTTTCTCTGCCTCAAAACTGCTGGGATTACACACAGGTACCACAAGGCTCAGCCTATATGGCTAAAAGTTAAGGTAAAAGTAATAAATCCATTGGTTTTTAATATTTCTTACCACTGTATATAGCTTTCTGATGCTGTGACAAACACCTAAATGAAACAAGAGAAAGTATGGAAGGATTTATTTTGGGTCATAGTTTCAGAAATACAGTCCATAATGATCTGGCTGCATTGTGTCTGGGTCTGTTGCCAGGCAAAAAAGTGTGAGTGTGGGGAGGAGCAGAACTTTCTATCTCATGATAACAGGATGCAGGATGCAGACAGGTATAAAAAGAAGGATACAAAGCTAATATATACCTGTTAAAAGCAAGCCCCAATGAACAAATTCTTCTTATTAGTCCCACCTCCCAGAATTCCACCATAACTCAATAGCCTATTCAAATCCTGAATCTTACAATGGATTAACCCACTGATTAGGTCAAAGCCTTCATGATCTAATCATCTCTGTAAATGTCCTTACTTCCACACTCAGTGTTTCACTGTCACCATGTTAACAATAGAGATTTATTATCATAATCACTATCCAACTTCAGGACATTTTCACCATTCTGGAACGATATCCAATGCATCTTTGAGAGGCAGTGTCAACTACTGATCTTTCTGTTTCTATGAATTTGGCTCGTCTAGACATTTTATATAGTGGCACAAAATTTTATGTCTGGTTTCTTTTACTTAACATATATCAGGACTTAATTCTTTTTCATTAGCAAATATTACATTGTATGGATATACTGAATTTTGCTTATCCACTATTTACTGGATCATTTCTACCTTTGAATATTATACTACTATGAATATTCAAAAGAATTTTAGTTATTTAGAATTTTTTAAATTTGAAAAGTGACATATTTGGGTAGTTGAAACAATTGTGGCAAACATTGTTGGTCAATGTTTAACAAGAAATCAGGAACAGTTTCACATGACACTGACTTATATCAATAAATAATGTATTAGCTACAGGACTTGGTAGGCTCTTATCCCAGATACACACTGGGAAGATGCCATAATCAGAGTCAAAACAAACACATACTAAACTATACTAGTAGGAATAAAATGGTATTCAGTATAGTTTCAGA
This sequence comes from Cricetiscus sungorus, assembly GCA_030556225.1. Classification (NCBI taxonomy): domain Eukaryota; kingdom Metazoa; phylum Chordata; class Mammalia; order Rodentia; family Cricetidae; genus Cricetiscus; species Cricetiscus sungorus. Next base: position 43,019,927 of record JANBXA010000372.1, read on the forward strand.
TTGAATTTGTCCCAGATGACAATGATGTTCAACCTTTTATCATGTACTGGGCTTTCTAGCCCCTCAAATAAATTTTCACATGATTTGACATTGGAGTTCTTAATTTATTTCAAAACTAAGCTCTTATTATTATGTGATTATTAAGAATCTCCCACAGACTAAACTTTAGTATAGTTTTTGAGGCTCAAACAATACATTTGGGAACAATAAGAGAACACACAGAGTGCTTACCTTATTGAAGACTGTTTTCTAGGTGTAGACATTTTAATGTGTTGTTATATCACGCTTAGGAAGTATTATCATTACACTCCTTTGTGGTGCTTTGAAAGAGATATATCCACCATAAGTTCACCTATTTAAACATCAGTTCCCCAGCTGGTAGTGCTTTCTGGGGAGGTTTGGAAGTGAGGCATTGCTGGAAGAAGTATGTCACTGGGAGCAGACTCTGAGGTTTCAAAGCCCCGTGGTTCAAAATATAAGCTAGTGGCATCACTGTCTGGTGCCATGCCTTTCCTTGCCATTATGTACTCTAACCCTCTGGAACCATCAGCCAAAATAAACTCTTCTATAAGTTCCATGGTTGTGGTGCTTTAGTAAAGCAGGAGAAACCTAAGAAATGGTCACTGCAGGAACTGTTGCTGTGCGTTTTTTTCCCCCTAAGAATTTAGAAGACATCCGTCCTAGCACTGTGATTAAATGCTGTAAGCAAAGCTTAATGGGGCATCTTAGCATGAGCCTGGAAGACAGCAGTGCTGACAGCAATGTGAACAGTAGAGGCCCAGCTCAAGACATTTGATAGGGGAGCAATATCAGAGAGCAGGCTAGAGACCATCCCTCTGATATTGTGGCAAAGAATCTGACTGTATTCTGCCCTTGTTCTAAGAATTTGCCTGAGGCTAAATAAGAAAGTAATGGACTAACTTCTTTAAGGGAGGCAATTTTAAGGCAACATAATATGGATTCAGTGGTGTGGTTATTATTAATGACATTTATTTGATCTCCAATGAATAAGAACAACTGAGGCTCAAAGAAGTACAGAATGGTTTTCCCACTTGCCTTACGGGGCCCTGCTCAGAGCCTCCTGAGGCCTGAGGCCTACACATGCACATGGGAACTCATTCCAGGGAACTGGCCTGTCCAGAGTCTGCCAGGAAGCCTGGTATTGGCACAAAAATAGACAGGTAGACCAATGGAATCTAATTGAAAACCCTGACATTAAACTACACACTTACAAACACCTAATTTTTCACAGAGCAGCTAAAAATTATACAATGGAAAAAAGAAAGCCATCTTTAATAAATGATGCTGGCACAAATAGATGCTGGTGTGTAGAAGACTGCAGATAGATCCGTATCTATCGCCATGCACAAAACTTAAGTCCAAATGGATCAAAGATCTCAACATAAATCCAGCCACACTGAACTTCTTAGAAAATTGGGATGTACCCTTGAACAAATTGGTATGGGAGACCACTTCCTGAACATAACAACAGTAGCACAGACACTGAGATCAACAATTAATAAATAAGATCTCCAGAAATTGAAAAGCTTCTGTAAGGCAAAGGACACAGTCAGCAAGACAAAATGGCAGTCCACAGAATGGAAAAAGATCTTAACCAACCCCACATCTGACAGAGGGGTGATCTTAAAATATACAAAGAATTCAAGAAGCTGGTCACCAAAACACAAAATATCCAATTAAAAAGTGAGCTACAAAACTAAATAGGGAATTCTCAATACAGGAATCTAAAATGGCTGATAGACACTTAAGAAAGTGCTCAATATCCTTAGACATCAGGGTAATGCAAATCAAAACAACTCTGACAAATCATCTTACTCATGTCAGAATGGCTAAAATCAATAACACCAATGACAGTTTATGCTGGAGAGAATGTAGAGAAAGGGGAACATTCCTCCACTGCTGATGGGAGTGCAAACTTGTACAGCCACTTTGGATTTCAGTATGGCAGTTCCTCAGGAAAATGGGAATCAATCTACCACAAGATCCAGCAATTCCACTGTTGGGCATAAACCCAAATGATGCACATCCATACAACAAAGACATGTGTTCAACTATGTTCATAGCAGCATTTTTTTTGTAACAGCTACAACCTGGAAGCAACCTAAATGCCCTTGAATTGAAGAATGAATAAAGGAAATGTGGTACATTTACACAATAGAGCACTAATCAGTGGGTGGGGGCAAAAACAAACAAACAAACAAACAAAAAACAATGGAATCTTGACAGGCAAATGGATAGAACTAGAAGAAACCATCCTGAGTGAGGTAACCCAATACAAAAAGACAAACATGGTATGTACTCACTCATACATGGAATTTAGATATAGAGCAAAGGATCACTAGCCTACAATCTACACCACCAGAGAAGCTAGGAAACAAGAAGGACACTAAGAGAGACATACATGGTCCCCTGATGAAGGGGAAAGGGACATGGTCTCCTCTGCAAATTGGGGGTGGTGGGAGAATAGAGGGAGTTAGGAGAAAGAGAAGGGGAGAAGAGGAGGGCATGAGGGAGCAGAAAGACTCAGCCAGGGAAAGAATAGAGGATAAAAAGAAAAGAGGTATCATAATAGAGGGAACCATTATAGTTTTGAGGAGAAATCTGGCACTAGGGAAATGTCCAGAGACCCACAAGGATGAACCCAAATAACAATCTAAGGAATAGTGAAGAGGCTACCTTAAATGTCCTTCCCTGATAATGAGATTGATGACTACCTTATATGCCATCCTAAAAAATTCATCCAGTAGCTGATGGAAGCAGAAGCAGACACCCACAACTAAACACTGAGCTGAATTCCTGGAATCCAGTTGCAGAGAGGGAGGAATGATGAGCAAAGGGGTCAAGACCAGGCTGGAGAAACCCACAGAAACAGCTGACCTGAACAAGGGGGAGCTCATGGACCCTAGTCTGATAGCTGGGAAACCAGCATAGGACTGACATAGAACCCCCTGAACGTTGGTCCCAGTTAAGAGGCCTGGGCAATCTATGGGGCCTTTGACAATGGAATCAGGATGTATCCCTAGTGCAGGAACAGACTTCAGGAGCCCATTCCCATGGAGGAATACTCTCTTAGCTTAGAGACACAGGGGAGGGCCTAGGCCCTACCCCAAATGACTTGACAGACTTTGAAGATCCTTCATGGAAGGCCTTACCTTCCCTGGGGAGGAGATGGGTGATGGGAAAGGGGGGGGGGGTACTGGGATCGATATGTAAAATAAGAAAAAAATATTTACAAAAAGAAAGAAAAATTGTAGAGCATGCCAACACTGTCAGCCCACAGTGTGATTCATTAGCCACTTTACAGATGATCACTGTTAGTATTTTGCAGTGTTTCTTATAATATTAGATTACAATAAAAATTAATATAGCATCTTGACAAAATTCCATTTCAACAGAATACCAAAAATAAACGTCTTTAATATTCAATTACTACAGCTGTCCATCACAGAGGAGTTCCCTCTTTCACACTTTTGAAAACTTCCACTTTTCAATTTCTAACCCATAGTACCAATAGACATACTGAATGGTTTGTTGTTATAGTCTCCTTTCCTGAAAGAAAGAACATTATTATTATCCTCGCTGTTATGCTTAAAGGTCTCCTGGCAGTATCAAGTATCAGGAATGAGGGAAAAGAAGTAGACTTCATAAGTTTGATATTAAACTTATAATCTCTTTGTATACTGTAAAGATCTGTCACTCAGATTGGTTTAATAAAAATCTGATTGGCCAATAACTATGTAGGATTTTCAGGGCAGAGAGGACACTGGGAAGAAAAACAAAGATGTTGGAAAAACCAGCCAGATGCACACACAAAATGGGACAGAGGTAGAACAGAGATTTGATGGGAGGTAAATTACATATAGGACTTTAGACTCACAAAGATAGGATAGATGATGAAATATTTTCTTAAATCTTTCTAAATGTTAATGGACAAAATATTGTTAACTGTGATTCTTATTTGGTAACTGTTGTATGGTATATTTTGCTATGTTAAGGTTTCCTGTTGGCCAATAGGAAAGCAAGATAGGTAGGGCTAGGAGACTAGGAGGAAAAAGGAAAGAGTAAGGAGGAATCAACATGGAGAGAACGGAGAGAGCAACATGCCAGCCCATCGCTCCCCAGTAAGATGAGCCACATGGAAATACTTAGATTAATAGACATGGGTTAATAATTAAGACAGAGATAGCTGATAAGAAACTAGTAACTGGCCAACAAAATTATATCTAATACAGAGTCTCTGCATGTTATTTGGGGCTGGCGCGGTGTTGGGACCAGGCGGCCGGCAGGAAAAACATACTCGTGACAGAGATTAATAAAAATATTGGTTAATTTATGTTATAAAGCTAGTTAGAAATAAGCCTTAGCTATAGGCTGAGCATTTATAATTAATAGTAAGTCTCTGTATGGTTATTTTGGAGGGATAGAAAAAAACTAGTTACAAATAGCAACCAATGTCTAGCCATGTACATCCACATAAGACCTGAGAAATCTTGAAAAAAGGTTCTAAATACATAAAAATGAAACCAAAAGAAGCTTCCTAGTCTCGTGTTGTCCAGGATTTGCCTGCATGCTTGAGCTGACAGTGCACCATGAGATAAGCTTTGTGGTAGTTTTAAGGTTTTGTTCATGCAGACATAGAAGGGTGCAGATACACAGTAAAGCAGGTTTAGATGGAAAAGCAAAACAAAAACAAAAAACCCTCTTAACAATGTGAAAAGGCTTAAAAAAGTTAGGTATAGATGGTCATAGAAAAAAAGTTTAAAAATAATGAAGTAAAGTCTTTAAAGAAAGAGTAAGATGGAAAATACACAGGTAGTCTGGATCCTATATGGTGTGTTGTTAACTTAATTTTAAAATGCTAATGTAAAAAATAGCTGCTCAGAGATACTGGATTATGGAAATTACTAAATTAAACAAATGTGTATATTTTAGAAATGTCTTAACTGCAAAATGGAAGTCGGACAATGTGTTACACACTGGGGAAAAAGATTATAATTTTGTTTCCACAGGAAATGAAAGGCTATGTATTCCTTACAGAGTAGTAGAGATAAGATTTTCCCAGGAAAGACTTCCTGAATATCTTGGCTACAGACATGGGGGAGGATGCCCAAAAGGACTATGGGACAGGTGACGTGTAAGCTGATCCCTTGACATGGGAACAACTCTGAGATGAGCTAACACATGATACATCTTGTTGGCAACATAATTCTCATGACATATTTTTATATGTCATCCTTTCATATGACATGCATATTACAATTTGATTATACAGTCCAATTGTACTTATAAAATTGACAGATGCCTTTTACCTGCTCAAACATAAAACAAAACAAAACAAAAATAACTTGTGGACACCACACATTCCATACATGTGTTCATTCTGAGGTTGTGCATTTTACCTTTGACAGTTTATGTCAAAGAGCAAGGGGACCAGACCCATTGAAAATGGGTGGTTCAGGTGATTCAACATCTCAGAGTGCTTCTGTTTCAATTTCCTCCGAGTTCTGCATCCATAACAGCTTCAAGGCTACCAGTTGAGATGGTCCATCCTCACAGACTACTATGTTAGCCAGGCCTTCAGATATGCCTTGCACTTTCCCATTGCACAGAGACTGGACAATAAATAGTACAGCTCTCCCAGGACTTGACCATTATCCCAATTTCCCCAGGGGCTCCTAAAGATGACAGTGCCCCCAGACAACAGGAAGCAATCTATAAAACATGCTGCCCACATTCCCAAGAGGTGGAGTGAATGGCTTTTTGTCATCCAATGGGTTAAATGATATTTTTCATCATTTAGGGGGTTGGTTACAAGCTGCTATTGGTTCACAGTCAGTAAAAAAAGCTAAACAAAGAACTTAGATTTCAAAGACCTCTTTCTAAAGGAAAAAAGGGGTTATAGTATAAAAATGATGAGATAAAGGGGTGGATTTTTCAGTCTACTTTTAAAGAACCACTAGTCTCAAATATTTTATGTTGACATGGATTTTTCTACATTGATACAAATGTTATGTTATTCTTGTTATACTGTGTATGTTTCTATTGTTTTTTAAAGTATTGTAATCACGCAGCTCATTTAAAAAGGCTATGTAAAGTCTTAGTCTTTAAAACCTAACTAGAATAAATATAGATTAACAGTCATCTGTAACTATCAAAGTTATAGTCATGTTAGGTATGCTATGATGGTTGTACAGAGATATTTTAGATACAGACCTACAGAATATGACATTTAAAATGTTTTAATAACATAAGGCTTTCCTTGACAATGAGACACGTCTGCTCCTGTCAGCACCAATTTACTTCAGAGAAGATAAGGGGCATCAAAGAATCTACATATGGAGTTTACTTTCTTTATGGCAAAAGCTAGCCATTTGGGCAAAGAAACTGCCATTGCCTCAATTACTGACAGTATGCTGTACAAACTAGAACAGCAGGACACAAAGAAAAGTGACTGCTGAACTTTACCAAGTCAGGGTAAGACAGTCCTTGAGAATTCCTGCTTCATAGAGAAATCTCATATATTCTAGGCCTGTAGGCCTAAGTGGATGCCTGAAGGTTACAGAGGAACCTTGGGTGACTGTCCAGGTAGTCAGGTATTTCACTTCTTTTAGTTTTGGAAGTTGCTTGCTTGTGCTTTCTGTTTCCTAAGGTAACATTATATCCTTTCAGGGTCTTTGATAGAGTGAAATCTAGATATAGTCATAGTTTTCCTTAGTTATGATAGCAAGTAAATTAGGTATGGAGCTTTGGACTCATCAAGATAAAATAAATAATGGAGTATTTTCTCCAAATATACCAAATACAAATGAACTGAACATTATAAATGAATTTTTGCCTAATAACTGTTCTTATTGTTTATAGCTTTATTATATTAGTTAAAAATTTTCCTTTTTATTTAGATATATAGAGGAAAATATGGAATAATTTTTTTGGACACTGTGAAGATTTGTCACTCATATTGGTTTAATAAAAAGCTGAAAGGCCATATCTAGTCAGGCTTATTGGTGCAGAGAGGATGTTGGGAAGAAGGGCGGAGATGAGGGAGAAGCCAGCCAAATGCAGAATGAGTTGGATACACAAAATGGGATAGGGGTAAAAGCCATGGAACCTAAATTAATAAATATATAGGTTAAATTATAAGAGCTAGTTAGACACAAGCCTAAGCTATCAACCAAGCTTTTGTAATTAATAATGAGTCTCTTTGTCATTTATTTGGGAACTGACTGGCAGGTCAGAGAAAGACTAGTTATGTCTTTCAGTCAAATGACACAAGATAGAATGCTGACATGAATAATTAGCACCATCTTTTAAACAAAACAGCAGTTTCCTAAAGAAAAAAGATCTTAATATGAAACCAAATTTTTATAAAATTCTAATCTCAAAATACTTGAGTTTTGGGGACTATTAATTATACTGGAGAAAAAATGGTCAAGTGGGTAGGAACACATATTGCTTGCTTATGCCAATGCAAAGCTATGTTCCGAGCACCCACACCAGACAGCTCACAAACTCTAGTTTCAGGGGCTCCTGTGCTCTCTTCTACACTCTAAACATATACACATATAATTTAAAAGATGTAGGGTGTGGTGGTACATGTCTTTAATCTCAGCACACAGGTGGCAGAGGCAGGAGAATCCCTGTGCATTCTTAGTCAGCCTAGTACACATGTGAGTTCTAGGACAGCCAGAACTACTCCCTAAAGATACCCTGTGTCAAAAAAAAAAAGCAAACAAACAAAAAAAAACCCCAAAACCAAACAAAAATCAAAATACAACCTCAACCAACCAAACAAGAGAAACAAACATTCCCCCCAAAAAACCAACCAATCAACCAACCAACCAACAAGACAAAACACCCCACAAATATTCTCTTTAATTTTACCAGAAATATTTATCCTTTTTCATATATAAACAATTCTTGCATTTTTAACTCATTATTTTTCTGTGCTTACTGATATACATTTTGTGAACTTTGTCTTCTCAGATAAACAGTAAAATCTGATTTCAACAGTATGACCCATTTTACTTTTTATGTTCTCTATGGCATAATAAAACCCAAGATACAATACCTCTGCAGTTAGTTAAACTTAACCTCCCACCGTCTTGATTATCAATTATACTCCTTTCTAACTAAGCTAGTTCACAATTCACTACAAGTACTACTGAGCAATTCTTACTTTACAGCATAATCCACAGGGCCTAAGAACTCTTTCTTAAAAACAAAATATTGTAGGTTTGGGTAAGTATAACTAATGTCAATACGTATACTATATTTTATCAATAATGATGTTACTTCAGAGATGTTTATTCTGCCATCATTTTTTGAAACTTGAAAAGGAGGAGAAATTTCAAAGATATTATTGGTTACTGTAATTTGAATATGAAAGCACTTAGGATACCTAACATATTATCCCTCCTATACTATCTACATTGCTTTAATGTAAAATATGAAAAAGGTATAAAATTTTAAAATGTCACAGAACTACATGCAATAAGAAGGCCAGGAAACTTAATTAATATTTCATAAATATGAATTTTTAAAAAAGGTTTTAAAATAGATTTTTTTTAAAGATTAGTAATTACAAAATTAACTTATTTCCATTCATTTCAAACTAAGAACAGATAAGAACATATCTTAATGAAATTTAATGTTATTTTCAAAGATAGACTTTGGTTGTTACAAAAGGGGTGAAAAAAGTTTCATATTGGTATGCAAAAACTGTTTTGATAATACCCTTATATTAAGATGCTTACAATAGTGATGCTTCTTACTTGATAATTACATCCCTTTAAAAAGATAAAAAGAAACCAATATGATAAGAATGGTGCCCTTAATACTTGCTCCTCAATTGCTAACCCATTTCTCTTTACTAAGTAAGCCAAGAGTTTTGAGAGTCTGTCTTGAATTTTTCTTTATGATCAACAAAGAAAAGATGGGGAGGGAGCATAAAGAACAGGAAATGACAATCTTCAGTAACTATTCAGAAGTAAAGGAATAAATACACTTTGGATACCATCTCCCGTGGTTAATGCTTGTAATCCCAGCGCTAAGGAATTGGAGGCTGAAGAGCAGGAGTCCAAGATCCTGCTGGGCTACAAGTGAGCTGCAGCCAACCTGGGCTACACGTGGCCATCTCAAAAACACAACAGAGCAAGTAATAAACAATACAACACTGATTAAACCATAATTTAATAATTCACCAAACAAACTCTGAACTGCCAAAACAGTCTTAAGAATGAAGTAGTGTGAGAATTCTGAGTGTTTGTGAGAGAACTCCATGTAAACAAGACAAAAGCCTTGTGGCCTCCGTTTCTCCAAAACATGGGTTGTTCTTGGAATGTGCTTTTGTGCCCTTCCCAGGTGTAGCAGATAGGAGTGAGTTTATTTCAGAATATTTATTACAACTGGCTATTATTTGCTTATATCTCTACGGAAAAACATGATTTTTCCACCTGTACACTTTACTCAGGCAGCTTTTGTTTTTGTTTTTTGTATTGTTTTGTTTGATTTTGATTTTTGTTTCTGTTTTATTTTTGTTTTTTGGTTTCTCAGTATAAGTCCTGGCTGTCCTGAACTGAAACTCACTTTGTAGACCAGGCTGATTTCAAGCTCACAGAGGTCCACCAGCCTCTGTCTTCTGAATGCCTGGATTAAAGGCGTGTACCACCACACCCAACCAGGTGACTCTTTTTAACCCTCAGAGTATAAGTTGTCTGATGCTCTAAATAAAGGTAGCAATTGCATGAGACTTTAGTCAGCCTTGTCTTTAGGTCCTGCTCTCTCAGGTTCATGCTGCCAACTAGAGTGGCAAACTCTAAACACCAAACCATCCTATTTTAGAAAGTACTAGTCAGAAGGGTCTGAAAGCAATTACGTCATGGAATTCATCCTTGAGTTTTACTTATGTTGTGCGCTTGGGAAAAAAAAATGAATTAAAGGAAAATTTATAGTTCTTATCTAATCCTTAATAATGTGACTGTGAATATTAAATAGCATTTTGGCAACTCTTGACCAAGACATCCATGATTTCATAATGGCACCCTGATATTACCTTTCATATCTACGTAAAATTCAAAACCGTCAATCTGTTTAGAGCAACTCTTAGCCATATTATTTTCATTACTTTTTCTTAAAGATAGTGAATAAAATACAAAATTTACTAATTTTCTACATAAAAATATAAAATCTGGAGTTAGCAAGATGGCTCATCAGATAAAGTTACCTGTTGCTAATGACATGAGTTCCATTCCTGGGACTCACATGGTGGAAGGAGACAAATGACTCCCACAGTTATCCTCTGAATGCCAAGGCACAAGAATACACACAAATAAGAGAAATATACATAAAATAGTTCTAAACATAAAATTTTTATTATGTATTATTTTACAGTTGTCTTCTATTAAATATCTTAGGAAGAAAGCTTACAATAAGGAATTACATGAAGACAACCATAAACTGTTTTTAATTTATTAGTATTTCTAACCATAAATATTGGAAAATTTCCTTTGTCAGATTCCTTTGCAATATGAAGTTCAATGTTAAATATAGATGTGGGCTTACTACACACAAAATCAACTCAGACTCAGCAGGATCATACTAAGTGTGACTCTGAAGGTATCTCTATTAAGGTGACCAGAATTACTAAATAGATGATGGCTGCTGTTAAAACATATGTGTACACTTGTGTATATTATGTAAATACTGTATGTATACAAATGTGTGTACATACATGCGTATCTACAGAAATAAACACTATGATTAATCTCATTAGAAAAACATATTTAAAGAGGGATTTTATTGTTACTTATGTGTATACATGTATCTTTGTGTATACCATATGTATGCAGATGCTTGTGGAGGCCAGAAGGGGGCGTCAGAAGCCCTAGAACTTAGTTACAGGAGGCTGTAACTGTTTAACTTGGATGTTCGGAACCAAAAGTGGGAACTTTTGGAAAGTCCTCTCAACAGTTTAGCCATTGCTCCATCCCCAGATAAATCTTGATTAGCAAAGAAAACTATTATCAGAGGGAAAAAATAGCCCTCATAATACAATTTTTTTTCTAACTACAAATCTGAGAGAAGATTAACAGAGACCAAACCAGTTCAAATCATCCAATCAATTAATGGGCTAATGTTCTCAAAGGAAGACATAAAATGATTTCATCTCACTCTAGTCAGAATTGCTATTACTCAGAAAACAAGTGACAACAAACTGGAAATCAGGGTGGCAGCTCCTCAAAATTAAAAGCTAGAACTACCACATACATCCCAGCTATGTTAGCTAGTTTTATGTCACGTTGATACAAGCTAGAGTCATCAGAGGAGGGAGACTCAATTGAGAAAATGCCTGTGTGAGATAGGGCTGTAGCAAGCCTATACGACATTTTCTTAATAAGTGATTGATTTGGGAGGGCCCAGCCTATTGTGGATAGGGAAATCTGGGAATCCTGGGTTCTGTAAGAATGGAGGCTCAGCAAACCATGGCGACTCTAATAAAGGCAAAAAACTTTAATTGGGATGGCTTATATTTTCAGAGGTTTAGTCCATTATCACCATGGTGCAACATTGCAGTGTGCAGGTAGATGTGGTGCTGGAGAATGAGCACAGAGTCCTGTATCTTGACTCAAAGGTAACAGGAAGTAGTCTGAGTGTCACACCAACGGAAGCTTGAGCAAAGGAGACCTCAAAGCCCACCCACACAGTGACACACTTACTTCAACAAGGCCACATCTACTCCAACAAAGTGACACCTCTTAATAAAGCCATTGCCTATGAGCTTATGAGGGCCAAATTACCATGGGGTACAAACAAGCCAGTAAGCAGCACACTTCCAATCCAAGGCCTCTGCATCAGCTCCTGCCTCCAGGGTCCTGCCTTGCTTGACTTCCTTTGATGATTACATCAATGTGGAAGTATAAGCCAAATAAACCCTTTCCTCCCCAACTTGCTTTTGTTCATGGTGTTTCAACACAGCAATACTAACACTGAGACCAGCTATACCACTTCTGGGCATAGAGCAAAAGGAATCTAGTCAATACAGGCAATTATACATCCATGTTTATTGTTGTACTCTTCACAACCAACAAGATATGGAACCAGCCTAGCTGCCCATCAACAGATAAATAAAGAAAACATGGCTCAAAACTAATATAAAGGAAATTTATTTCACTGTAAAGAAGAATGAAATCATGACTTTCACCATTTTTTTTTTCATCTAGCAGAGATTATGAGACAAACTATGGAGTAAATATCAGGTTTAAAGGCCCCTACTTTGATTAACATAATTTGAAAAGATGAATATACTACAGTAAGGCTACTTTCTGCAGCTGTTAGCTTACAATGACAGAATTTAAATTTCTGAGAAACCTGGCCACTGAAAAACTTCACCCCTTGCTGAAAAAACCATTCTCTCTTGTTTGAGCTTGCTCCCCACAAAGTTAATCTGTATGTCACAAATCTCATAGCCTTTGCATTTAATCTATGACATTAGGTGGTGTGCTAATTTTTTCCTTTCATGTTGCATTTTATGGTTTCAAATAAGTGGGACAATGAGTATTTATTACATTTTATTTTAAATGGTTCTAGTTTTCAGAACCTCGTTACTAAATTCTCTCAAAGAGAGAACTGAATATCTATTTTTTTCTGAAAAAAAATAGATTTATATTAATATTCCTAATTGGGTCAATGTATGGCATCTTTTCAAGAACGATCCAGTGATATATATAACCATTCCAATAATTTATTTTTTTGTGTGTGTGTGTGTGTGTAACACCATCTAAGGAGTCACAACCATTTTTGTTTATGGCTTCAAAATAAATTATTAATAGTCTGAGAATGTAGCTCAGTTGATAGGGTGCTAGCTTAGAAGCATGAAGCCTGAATTCTACATTCATAATAAAACAAGGCGAAGAGGTCTATGCCTGTAATCCCAGGGCTCTGAGGTAGAGCAGGAAGATAAAAGGAAAAAATCATTCTCAGGGACATAAAAAGCTGGAGGGTAGCCTGAGACATGAGTTCTTGTCTAAAAAAAATAAAATATAAAATTTGAATGCCAATTTAGGGCTGGCATAAGTGCTTTAGGTTTTAGAAAGCAATCCCCCAGATTGTTCAATAGACTTCTGAAATATGGTATCTCCCCCGTCTCAAAAGCCTAAGTGACTTGCAGTAGATCTCTCAGCTGGCTAAGAAATAAAAGAGGAATGAAAATCTACACTCAGATTCTAAATAAATTTCACCCTCTGGATGATAAACATCACAGGCAACTAGCTCTGCTGCTGTCACAATTCTCTGTCCAGGTGAAAACATCAGCATCAGCCACAAGTTCCTGTCACAGCAGCAGTGTTTCCCAGAAGTCAGCAGCCAAGAGTGCAGGCTTATTCTCCTTCACAGTTCTGCTTTCATCTTTCCCATTCATTTCCTTACTGGAAAGCCAGTCCCATGCCATCTTTAAAAGCTGGCTACAAATGTAGGTCATTGGCAGCAGCACTGCACTCTTTCATGTCGTTTTCTTAGTCTTCAGCTTGCTACAGAAGCTCCAAGAGGGGCTGCCAAGGGAGGGCCTGGAATTCTAAATAAGCTCTCACAGTAGACAGGGGCTGGGGCAGAGTCACCCTGAGGGTTAAACAACACAATTCTAGCTCAACAGGCACATCAGAACATGAAGCACTAAAAAGAGCATAGATGCTGACCAGGATGTGGAAGAAACATTGTGTTTTTGAGCTCTGCCTGCAAAGCAGTATCTAGCATCTGTAAAGCTGATATGAATAATATATATATATATATATGCATATATATATACATATGTGTGTGTATATATATATATAATAGTTTTAAGCAAATACAATAAATAGTATAATTTAGAAGATGTAAAAATGCAAGGGGAAATAGGATTAATAAGGTATTGAGCAAATGATTTAAAAAGTGAAATGATGCAAAGACCCATACATTTTTTAAGTACTTGTAATATAATATTTTCCTTTCATCCTGAACCACTGCTACAAAAATTTCAGGTAAGATAAAAATATTGAAGGGTTTATTTGGCTCTTTTTTTAAACTTCTGGCCATTTTCTGGCAGAATAAGAATGCTTGGATCCGAGGTATTTTGTATTCTTTCCACTAAGTGCTGCAGTGTAATGGAGCAGAGCACTGGCCCCTCTACAGAGTCACACTTTCCAACTGTCTTCTGAGTCACGAAACAAACAGATGGCAAGTAGAAATGTTTAAACATCTAATCACCTAACTGCTAGAAGGGAAAGAAAACTGCAATAATTCAAATTGCTGCATTGTTTAGCAAAATTATTACTCTAATTAATTCTTAAGTAACTAGTATCTTTCACTTCCATTTAAGCCAAAGGATCAAATAAAGTAGATTCATGTTAAAATGATCCAGATTTAAATGAGTGAGCTCAATGTTTGGGTAGCAATTCTAGTACATAGGGTATTTTCAATTTATTAAGATAGTGAAGTTTTCACCTGTTAACCTTAGTTCATGAGAAAGAATTATACAGATTTTAATATTTTATTGTAGTCTTTCAGTAGTAAATATTCATGCTGCTGTTAATTTATCAAATATGGCTCATTTTAAATAAACTATTGTTTATTCTGTGATAACTCATAGTAATGTTACCCCTTTTAAATTTTGATAGATTAACTATATTAAATATGAAAAATGACCTTAATGGGAAATATGAACCATGAATTTAATGCTGATATGATGTTAAATATACAGGATGCTACAAGCCTTTACGAAACATCACATTAGGACGCTCCAGCCAGTAGTTGTATATTTGTCCTGCTACTGGCTGCCTATCTGTCCTGATTACATATTTAAAAACATCCAATCTTGCCCGAAGCATCCTGGTTTATGTTGGAGATAGGGAATATTGCACATAAAACCAAGTCAAAAGTTTAATGCAACAAATTAAAGGTTTCACTCTTTGCTCCATACAGCATGAACATTACTTATCTGACATGCCAGCACTAGCAAGAATGCAATCAAAATTTTGCCATTACCATAAAATTTAACAGCATTTATTTCAGCAAATTTTCTTGACTTCTCCAGATATATCAACAAATGATGTTGAACTTATGAAATTGTAATATAAAATATTAGTGTCTTCAACTTTCAAAATGATGTTTGTGTGCACATGTTATTTTTGCTACATGAAAACACCTACTGCTAAATATTTAAATATCTGTATATAAAAAAAGGAAGTTTTACTATTTTAGAAAACATTCCATAAAAAGTAAACTTTCTTGGGCAGTACTCGGCTATTGCATTTGAGATTACAAAGAAAATTCTTTTAGATAAAAAAGTTAACTACAATACTTACAGTGTGTGTTTGTTACAGATGTAATAACTCCACATATACAGTTCTATAGGGCTTTCTAAGGGGTATAATTTCTCAAAGCTACATCTTAATGCTGGTTTCCTGAAGGAGCTCTGACTACAATAGGCATGAATATGTTCTCAAAAGATGATGGATAAATTGCTGGGTGGTTATATAATATATCTTAGGCAGCTGATGAGGCTTTTTATTTCTTACTTGTCTTTCAGTTATATAGTTTTAACATAATTATGGTCTATAAGACTGTCATTCCCCTCTTCTTCGACCAGAAATATATGCCTCAGTTATAGGTTTGAGAAAAAAAAATAATCAATTACCACATTATTTTTCTTGGACTGTATTTCTAACGATTGCTGATACCTTGATTTTGGTCATTAAGTATTAAAACTTTTGATGAAAATTAAATTTTAAATGATAATTATGTTGGACATATACAAATTCTAAGAAAATATTATTTAGTAAAATCTACTTACTTGTATCAGCATATCAGTTTATACTATAAAATATTTTGTTTATTATTCTCATTAAGATGCTAAAGTATGTGTATAATTTAAATGTTTGGCACTCATTTTTATAATCCATTATATTTCAAATGTGTATAAATACTAAGTGAACCAAATTAAACATTCATATATTAAAGTAACAATTTGCATTTTTCATAGGAAAGGAGAATACCATTTGTTTAAAATCAAATTTTTCTTCTTTCCCATTATCAAACATAAGAAATATAAAATGTGATAACTGGAAATTTAGTAAATATAACTGAGTACAGGAGTCTATATTAAGTATAATAGAACTGTATAAAATATAAGCACACAATTTAAGTGTTAATGAATCAATGAATTGTATTTCTGTAGCACAAAGTTAAATATACATACTATTTAAAACAATTTTGGGTACTAATCTAAAAATATGATTATAGTTAAAAGCAAATAATGTTAGTACAATAAGGGGATATATTTTTAAATTTTATTCATTATTACTGCGTGTATGTGTGTTGTGAAAATTATGTTAAGGTATGTTACATTTGTTTATGCCTTATAATACTGTTCTAATGATGCAAAGATGTGTTACATTCCTTTATGTTTCATTTGTTTAACTCTGTGAAACTGTGTTACTTTGCCTTTCTAAAACATGTGATGGTCTAATAAAGAGCTGGACAGCTAATAGTGAGGTAGGCAAAAAGATAGGCAGGGCCGGCAGGCAGAGATAATAAATAGGGGTTGAAATCTGGGAGAAAGGTAAGAGCAAGATAGATCAAGGAAAGAGGACTCTAGGAGCCAGTCACCCAGCCATCCAGGCAGACAGAGTCAGAGTGAAAGTAAGGTATACAGAAATAGAGAAAGATAATAAAATCCCAGAGATAAAAGGTAAATGGGATATCTTAATTTAAAAAAAGCTTACTAGAAACAAGCCAAGCTAAGACTGGACATTCATAACTTATTTGGTAGCTGGGTGGCAGGTCTCTAAAGAGCAAAAAAGTAAACAATCAACGATGTGTGTGTGTGTGTGTGTGTGTGTGTGTGTGTGTGTGTGTGTGTGTAATGTATGTGTGTAATGTGTGCCATGGATTGCATACGACAATCAGGCTTGTGCAAGCACTTATCCCTGATGGCCGTCTTTTCTTTTTGTGGTGGGTAAATGTATAAAAATATAACCGACATTGGAAGTGTAAAACCCTTAGCAAAGTTCCATGGCTTTAGAGTGGCCATTCTAACTTCACAGAAAATCAATAAAATGTACAGAGCTTGACTGGGCAAGTGTTTGTGCAGCTACCAGGTTTTTATTGAGTTTGTTACAATAAAGTCATTTATGGTGGTTGCTGGGTTTTGTTTTTTTTTTTTTAAGTGATAGTTTCTCCTCTAAATCCCCTACATTCAATTTCATGATCTATTGAATATAATCTTGATAAATATTCAATTATGAACAACAAAATTGACGTTTAAATAAAAATTACTTGTTCTAAGCTAATTACAAAGAAAAGAATTTCAAAATGAAGTAGCAAACCTTCACGTTATAAAAGCTTATAACGTGAGCTTATAACCTTCACTGCTTAAAAGCTTTAGGCTTTGTGGAAACATATTAATATTTTTGATAATGTTCTAAATGGAAAAGAATATGGCATCCCTAGAACACACTTCTAACTTCAAAACACCCACTATGGCAAAACGTAACACAGTGATTACCTGGTGTTCGGTAGTGAGAGAAATAGGGAGATATTGGTTAAAACATAAAAAACTTTTGGTTATGAGTAAAATCTGGGAGCATTGAGATTACAACTGATAATACTACATTGTATACTTAAGATCAGAGTGGTCTAAAGTGTTCTCACTACACTAACAATGGCAATTATGGTAGGTCATTGATGTAGGTATCATTTTACCATAAAAACTCAAACAAACACACACACACACTCTCACACACACAACATGAAAACACACACACACACACACACACACACACACACACACACACAGACTCCATGTTATAAACTATAAATATATACAATTTTCATTTCTCAATTATACTTCAGTAAATTTGGGGACAAGGAACAAAAACCAAAGAAAAATAATGACAACTTTAAAACAAAGGAAGAGAGTTGGAGAGGTGGCTCAGTGGTTGAGGGTACTTGCAACTTTGGAAGAGGACTCATGTTAGGTTCCTAAAATGTGTATGAAGGCTCACAACATTCTGTAACTCCAGTTCCAAGGCAACTGAAACCCTCTTCTGATCTCTGTAGGCATCGGGTCCTCACATGGTGCACATACATATATGCAGATAAACATTCATGCACATAAAATACAAATAAACACATATTTTAAAAATAGAAATAAAAAAGAACTATTTATGCTTTCCTAGAGCAAAGATATTTTATATCTTTATATAATTTTAATATTTAAGATATTAAAATTAAAATGCCATATGTATGTGTGTATAAGTATGTTAAGAGATTATTGCAAGAAGATGTAGTTATGGAAGCTGACATATTCAAAAGCCCTGCAGAGTGAGTTTTCAAGGTCTGCAGAGTCAAGTCTGCAAACTCAAGGTCAGGACAACTGAAGGGGTTACTTCCAATCTGAAGGCTGACAGGTTGGAGTCCTAGGACAAGCTGATGATTCAATTAATTCAGAATGCAGGAAACAGAAAATGTACAAGTTCAATTCCTGTTATATCAGAAAATTCTCATGCTCAAGCTAATCAATCCTTTTATTCTGTTCAGGCATTCAACAGGTTGGTCAAAGCCCAATCATACTAGACAAAAAAAAAAAAAAAAAAAATCATCTTCACTCAGCATAAAAGAATGCAATGTCCCAGGGCAGTGGTGGCACAAGCTTTAAATCCCAGCACTTAGAAGGCAGGAGCAAGTGGATCTCTGTGAGTTCAAGGTCAGCCTGATCTACACAGAGAGTTCCAGGATAGCCACGTATACACAGAGAAACCCTGCCACAAAACAACCCAAATCAAACCAAACAAACAAAAAAATTTCAATGTTGATCTCATCCAAAAATATTCTCACAGTATCCCCAGAATAATCTCTGATCAAGTGTCTGGATACTGTGTGGCCTAGTCTGGTCTGAAATTGAATATCACAAAGATATAATTTTATTTCCTTAGAGCATTCAAATAATGAAAATTCATTTATTTATCACACTATAATATGTAGCAAAATATAGGTATAAATAAAACAGAGAAAAGTTCTGCCTTCATGGGGAATATACTATATAGACAAATACATAGGGAAATTAAAAAGCTTGACCTCTATGAAAGAATCAAATTAGTTTTTAAGCTTAGTATTACCATACCTTTTCAGCTTTAGTGTAAAAGTCTGTTGCTGTCATTGAATAATGTTTAAAATTAATATTTTATGCTACTAATTCCTCATAAATAATGTTAGACTTCAGGTCTGAAGTTGGCCCCAAAGACCTATGTTTTAAAGGATTAGTTACCATTCTATTATTGTACTATCAGGAATTATGAAACTTTTAGGAGAAGGGATCCTCTTGGAAGGAAGTTAGATGCTCAAGTGAGCAGTGGAATGGCCTTAGAGATACTGGGACTCTGGCCTGTGTATCCCTTTCACTCTTTGCCCTACAAAGACCATGAGGAGAGCAGATACCCTATATCTCCCCATGATGCTCTGTCGCAAGCCCAAAGCAAGGGATCATGAACTGAAAACTTTGAAACCATGAGACAAAATTAACCCTTCCACTTAAAAAAATGTATTTTATTTATGTGCATGTGTGTGCACCTCTCTGAAAGAACTGTATATACCATGTATATGCAGGTGCCCAAGGAAGCTAGAAGAGGGTATCAGACATCCTGGAATTGAAGTTATAGGCAGCTATGAGCCTTCTGATGTGGGGGCTGATAACTAAATCTGTGTCTTTTACAGGAGCAATAAAGTGCCCATAACCACTAAGCCATCTCTCCAGCAACTTTTATGCTTTTAAAGTAGATCATCTCAAGTAACGTGTCATAGGAATGGAAAGCTGATTAACATAAATGACATTCACCTGAAATTTCCCTATGTGCTAAAAGGAAAATTCATCCAGATCATTAACATTATTTAATTAATGGCTTAACCTGAGGTTCTGTTCCAGAAAAAGGAATTAATACTCCACAAGTCAGAATTACTCATTATAAGGTCAAAAATATCATTGTCTTAAGAAAAGATACAGAACATAGATCGTATACTTTATCATTACTGCTTATTACTTGGAAAATATTTACTTCTAATATTCTCAAAGGAAAAGACTATCAAATGACAATATTTGTAATTTCTATACCCCCTGATTTCTATCTTTGTCCTTTTATCAATACAACTCCAGACACTCTGAAGATAATTTTGTATAGCTAACTTTCTCAGAGTTCTCTTATAGTGACTACAATGAACATTACCAACTACATATAACAATGCTGCTATGAACATTTACATTTCTCTATGTGGGCTTAGACTAAACCTTTGGCTTAATGTTTGCAGTAAAAATGCCAAATATTTTAATGACTTGGAACCAGTTTACTTCTGTACATGTTAAATAAAATCATAAAGCAGGGTCATGTATAGTGGTGCACACCTTTAATCCTAGCACTCATTGTACAGAGGCGGTAGATCTCCATGAGTTGGAACTAAGGTTTGAGGCCAGCTTGGTCTACATATTGAGTTTCAGGACAGCCAGAAGTACATGCTAGAAAGACCCTATCTCAAAAACACTAAAAACCAAACAAATGAACAACACAAAGTAGTAAAAGCACCAGAATACAAAAATATCATTTTTATTTATGTCCTTTACCACATTGTTGGGCCTAAAGAGGCCTGGGCACAAGGCCTAGTGGAAATTCCTGAGCCTGGCTAATGCTTGGCAACCTGTCTTTGGCCAATAACCTCCTCATGGGAGTGACTCAGCAAGGCCTGATGTAAGACTGCCCCCTGCCTAGCTAACTACTAGCTTGGTGGAATATTATTGGCCCTTTCTCTTCAGATGACCTTACCCCATCCTAAGATTCCCACCCCATATCCCAACCCCTGACCAGGCTCCCTGTCACATCTGATTGTCCTTGTTGTGGGCAAGGGCTGGAGAAAGGCAGACAGCGTGCTCACCTTTCCAGGAGGAATTGTGAAGGAACGACCCCACACCACATTGTACTTACTTCTTACACTTTTATTTATTTAAGAAGTGAAAATCAATATGGTAAAATGTTTTTGTAGAATTCTTATGAATTACTTCATATTGTAGGTGCAGGAAAGCAATGCTTGGTTCTAGACAATTTGCCTGAGCATAGTAGCAGTTAGGATGAAAAAAGATGATTTGTATCCAACTGAGAAAATCAACTAGAAGTAAAAGAGTATGCTTCCCTCTGCTTTCAATGAGCAATATAAATTGAACTTTTATTGTATTTTTGCTATTAAATATAAATAATGTCTGGTTCAATAATTTATGTTTAGTTTTAAATAGTTATTTAATAATTTTTACTTCTGATTAAAAGAAAACTCTCCAGCAACATTTATTTAAAACAAAACTCTGCTAAAAAAAAACATGTTTTTCATTTAGCTAAAAAAAAAAAAATTGCCACCTACCCAGCCCTGACATACATATAGCCTTATGTGGTAATGAGTGCCTGTAATCCCAACACTCAAGAAGAAGAGAGAGCAAATTTTAAGTTCAAAGCTAACTTGGGTTACACAGTAAGACCAAAACCAAACCAAATCAAACCATCAGAAAAAGAGTCAGGCATGGTAAATCAGGCTTGTGATACCAGCATTCCAGAGGTTGAGGCAGGGCTGCTGTTAGTTTGAAGCCAGACTGGGTCTAGAATGAGACCCCAATTCAGAAAAACTAAAGCTCATATTAGTGTATTTAAATATAATTTGTAAGTAAATGTCTTGATTGTATATAATTTCTTTTCATGAAACATTTAAAATGTATTGTTGAATTACTATATTCCATACCTGTAAAATGTTGGCAGGCTTTTCTTTGGCAGATGCAACCAACAGAGTATGCCCATTGACAATTCCTTCTGCCAGGAAATACTTGAAGAGCAAAGGTGAATAAATATTATATTTATCTTCTTCTGTAAAAAGTTAAAAAAAAATACATTAGAATCCCAGTGTAATTATACATTATTTATTTATTTGCATTTTTTCCTCTTTAAAACAAGTATGTGATATAAGGTAATAGATTATGTTTTCCTAATGCACAGAAAGACTATAACAATCAAAACGTGGATTTCATAATACAGATTTCCTTATTCAAAAGATCACTCTCCAACTATTATACTACTCTGAAAACCAAAAATTTAGGTTTATGTATGTTTATAAGAGTTCAGATTTAAATTATTCAAAATTATTTTTTATTATTTTAGATTAGAATTATGTCACTTCTCCCCCATATGTCTCTCCTTGCTCTCTTTCAATAATACTTAATTTTTTTAAAGTTTTATTTATTTTGTGTAGGTGTACATGACACACGATACAGTTGGAGGTCAGAGGACAACTTGTAGGAGTTGGTTCTCTTTTCACTATAGTGGTCTCAGGGAAGGGATCAGGTGTCACCCTTACCTGCTGAGATGTTCCATAAACCTAATGTCAGATAAATACACACACACACACACACACACACACACACACACACACACACACACACACACACACACGGTGTGTGTGAGAGATAGAGAGAGTGAGCGAGCGAGAAAGAGAGCTAGCAAAAGAATTAACAATTTAGATGTCAAATTGAGTAAGAAAATAGGAATTGGTTTCTTTTCAAATATAAATGTCAGAAAAAAATTTAGTGACTCTATGACAGTGCAAGCATGAGGATCTGAGTTTAGCATTGAGTTAAAACTGGGTGTGTTAACATGTGCATGTAATTCTAGTTTGTGAAGACAGAGACAGGTGAAGTCCTGGACTGGGCCAGCTACTCTACAGGAACTAATGAGTTCTGGCTTCAGGGAGAAGAGTAATAATAAAAGATGAAGATACCTAAGGTTGACTGCTGGCTTCTCAGACAAACTCACATGTGTGCTGCATATACATGTAAACATGTGCAGATGCATACAACACACACATATAAATAATAAAATTCCTTGGGTAAATCTAATTAAGAAACTAAAATTTTTAAAATACTTTAAATTTGAGCATAGTGAAAGAATTCTAGTTACTCAGGAAATAATACCAACAATTGAACAATGAAATTTTATGAAATTACAAAGCTTTGGCATGGGCTACAGAATAGGAAAAGAATCTTCAACAATTATACAATTAAGGAAAGCATTAAAAAACAATCAAGATATCAAATAACTCCACCAATGAATGGGTTAGAGAAATGAACAGACAGTTCTCAAAAGATTAAGCAGTAATGGCTAATAAACCTATGAAAAACACACCACCAAGATCCTGCAAAGAAATAAAAATGAAGCATAATGAAATTTCATCTCATTCCATCAGACTAGCAGTTATCAGGCAAAGAAACAATGACCAGTGTTGGTGAGGAACTGCCATGTGGCCTAACTACTCCAATTCTGCATAACTGAAGGACTATTACATATCACAGAAAGACTTATGCATGGGAGGTTGTTAAAACAATTCCAACATCCAAAGTAGGGAGCCACCCTAGTTGTCTGTCAACAGAGGAATAGAAAAATGTGGTCTATACACACAATGTAATTTATTCAGGCACAAAGAACCAAATGACCCCATTTGCAGGAAAATAGATGTAACTAAAAATGATCATACTTAGTAATTATTCTAGTTTTAGAAAGACAAATATCATGCTTTGTCTCACTATATATCCTAGAATTTATATAGACACATAGAATCATGGTTGTATATATGACATGAAAGTAAAAGTGCCAATTATTCAAGGGGGTGAAGGAGACTGGCAGGAGGCAAATTGAGTAGAGTAGAGAGGGTTAGGGACAGTATGTTCAAAATACATTAATGGATTTGCATAAAATGTCCTTATGGAATCCAGCATCATGTAAAATGAATATGCAACAATGACAAATAGTAATTACAAAAATATAGAAATATCTTGCCAGGGTTGAGGATCTAGTTTGATGGTAGGGTAGCTGATTGCACACATAAGGCCCTGGATTTGAGCACAAAAATAATAAAACAGTGATATCTTGCAATCACTAATAAAAGAAAAATTAAGTGGTAAGTAAATTGTGATCAATAGTTAGCTACTTAGTAAATTATATGTGATGTTAATTTTTAGTGCCACTTTGCAAAGGGCCATGGGAGTATACAGCAGGTGACAAGTAGTGTTCAGCAGGTCAACCTACTAGATGCAAAATTCCCTGGAAGAAAGCCCCATCTGGAAGACTATGGGGTCACTGGCTGTGGAAACCTGTTGCTTGTGTCTATAATTTCTCTCATGAGTCATTTAATTTGTTCCCTAAAAACTTTATTTCTTCCCTAGTGGGTGCATCCCCACTGCTTGTATGTTTATCTCATTCCATTTACTGATCAGAAAGAGGATTTCTACTATCTGTAAAATTTTGATGAATAGAAATAATACTAGGATATTTTACATACTCAGATTGATATAGGATTCTTAGTCACAAAGACACCCTTTTACACAGACAGCTAACTTTAGACTTCAGAGCTGATTCAAAACAGGCTAGTTGCCCCTGGAGACAATACCTGGTTGTCCCTAGAGACACATACACAAGGTCATTTTCACACGTATTGTTTTACTGATTCAAGGTCAGAGTTTAAAGCAACTTCAGTCTGCACATACTCCTCAATCTCAAGATTCAGCTAATCATTTACTGTCTGGGATCCCTCACCAACTTTGAGCTACATGCATGGATCAATGTGACATGGCTAGCCTAAGAGAAAGCACATTACTTATCATGTGTTTGGAGAATGGGTCAGGCCATGAAAATGTAACTTACAATTGTCCAGAGTTTGGCTGTGGAAGGGCAGCAGAGAAGGCAAGAAAGATAGAGGCAGCAGTGGTGTAAAGGAGAAACCGTGTAAGGGCATGCAGAAGGCTGCTGTGAGAGAGAAACGAGGGAGTGAATGAGTGAGTAAAGAGAATGTGAAAGATGTGTGTGTGTGTGTGTGTGTGTGTGTGTGTGTGTGTGTGACAGAGCTGTATGAAAGAGCTGCTGTACGTAGAGGAGCTGCACTTAGGAACTGAATAAAGTGCCGTGTGGAAGGGCATGTGAATGCGAAGCTATGGCTGTGTGCAGAGGCAAGGAAGATGAAGCTGTATAGAAAAGAGATGTAGACAAGAAACACAGGTAAAAGTAAGATGTGTAGCCATGTGAAAGGAGATGTACATAGAATATAGAAATATGCAGCCGAAAAGGAGAGAGATATATGTATGAAAACAGAGACTGTCAAAAAAGAGATTATTTAAGTTGAAGTAAAAGAGAAGGTTACCATCAGAATAGTGTGTGCTTGTTTGTTTGTTTGTTTGTTTTTCTTAAGCTACAGCAGAAAGTATGATTTCATCTCAGGTAGGAAAGTATAGCAACCCTCAGATAAGAATCTTTCCCAAGTCCCCACTAAAGCATTCTCTTTATTACCTTGGAGCAGATTTGGGAACTGACCCCCCCATGGTCTGCCTCACCACTTGAGCTGGATTTAGGACTCCCATGGGGACATACCTTTGGGTATGTCTACAAGGAGGTTTCTAGAGAGATTTAATTGAAGAGTGGAGTTTCTTCCCAGCCCTGAGGTGCATCATCCTGTCAGCTGGGGACATATGGAATGAAATGAAGAAAGTGAATGGAGAACCAGCACACATCTTTCCTTTCTGATTGTAGACTCCATGAGATCACCAGTCTAATGGTTCCAAATGCCACAGTTAGAGCCACATTCTTGGCCATGTTTTCCTGCCCCGATGAATCATAAGTCCAAACTGTGAGCGAAAACATTAACTCTTCCTTCCTTGAGTCACCTTTGTCAGGTATTTGATCACAGCAGATAGAAAAGGAACTACTACCCTATGTGCCTATGTGAAAAACTAGGGTATCTGGCTAAAACAAGCATGTGGAAGTTTGAAAAATCATGCAGGATTTCACAAGCTGTGTTGAATACTTAAATGTTCATAATTTAAATTTAGGCTAGTTAATTTCTCTAAAACAAAACAGAACAAATAAAAATAAAACAGCAGAAATCTTCAAAATGATGTAATGGAGCTCAGAATCACTATAATGCATTATTTACAATAAGTAGTTTTCAACTCAACATGTTTTCTGAATAAGCGGCAAAGAATATGTTATATACAAACTGGCTAAAAACGTAATCAGATATGAAATATTTTAAGTACTTCAAGTTACCTACTACCATCATGTGAAAGCAGTAAAAAGTAAAGTATCTAAGTGAAGAAAATAAGAATGCCAATACAAAAGTAGAAACTATAAAAATGAACAAGTTATAATTGAAGATTTTACTGTAACTTTCCTTTTCCCTTTCTTTCTTTCTTTCTTTCTTTCTTTCTTTCTTTCTTTCTTTTTTTTTGGATTATACTTTACATGTATGCTGTTTTCTCATACATCATGAATGTGTACTCAGACAGATAAAACAACATGCTAACACAGAAACCAAGTTTCTAGAGACTTCAGTATATCTTTCCTGATATCATCAGGCTACAGTGAAATAAACAAGAATTCAATGACAATACAATCCACAAAGACTGGAAACATGGGAATCAAATAACATCTTTCTAATTAGTTAACTGTGGATCAAAATTGTGTGAAAAGGAAAATTGGGAAAGATTTTAACCTAAATAATTAAAGAAGCACAACATAAGAAGAGTTTGGGGTATGGGGCAAAACATCATTAAGAACACAAGACCAGGCTTATAGGCCAAGCTTCAATGACTGAAACACAGTAAAACTGGTGTGTATCAATAATGAAGAGGAAAAATCAGGGCATTAAAACTGTATTTTATGATACGATCAATGGCCTGGTAATCTTTTGACTAGGCTAGTAAAGAATAAAAAGTATTGAGCCACAAATTGTCTAAATTGAAAATGACAAAGAGGGATTTCACTAAAGCTATTTTGCATATTGAAAGTATTAGAAGAAATATTCTGAACAACTTTATAGTAAAATTTTTAAAATTTCAAAAATTGAACAAATCATTTCAAGTTACCAAATATGGTAAATTAGGAAACTAGAAAACAGAATTGAATTCATACTTAAAACTAACTATATATACTTCAGGCATAGGAAACTTTACTAGCAAATTATTGTAAAAATTGTTTCTAACACTTAACTATCTCAGGAAAAGGTAAGGAAACAGAAATTTTCTAGACCATTATTATTTGGATATCCAATGAAAGAAAGGCTAAAAAAGATACATATAGTAATTATGTACATTTAAATATCAATCCAAATATGTGGTTTCAGAAACAAATGACAGGGTAGAGAAAAATACTTCCAAATTCAACCTGATAGAAGTATAAATCCATCATCCCAAATCAGATCAAGACATCATGGAAAGAATGACACAGACTAGCGAGTCTCATGAACACATTACAAATAAAGACTATAAAAGGGAACATAAACTACAGCATAAAACAAATACAGTAAGACAAAGTGAGTTTTATCTAATTACAAGAATCTATGTAACACAATAATAGATTTAAAGATAAGATTATACAATTATGGACCCCCATAGCCAGGCCTCTGCCGCAGACCCACCTATCCACACGGGACCACCCTGAGTCCCTGCCTGCCTGACCTTTGACCCCCATTGCTGGGCCTCTGCCAGAGCAGAGACCTCCTAGAGAGACTGGACCAGCCAGAGTTACAGGAATTGAACTCCTGACCCACCTATACCCACCGGGAGAATAGAATATAAAGAGAGAGTCTCCACCTGCACCCACTGGAAGAAGCAATGGGAAGTTGGCAATACAAGAAAACACCCAACAATAGAAAGACATGCATGACACCACCAGAATCTAGGGACTCTACACCAACAAGACCACATCAAAGCAGATGAAGCAGAAGAGAACAACAAAATATAATTTCATAAAAATAATAGAGACCCACAAAGATGATATGAGAACATTTCTTAAAGAAATGGAAGAAAAACAAAAACAAAAAAATTGGAAGAATTGAACAAATCTCTTAAAGAAAGTAAGGAAAGCCAAGGAAAAAAACAATCAAACAGATGAAGAAAACAACAGTTCAAGACTTGAAAACTGAAATAAAGACAATAAAGAAAACCCAAACTGAAGGAATGCTGGAAATAGAAAAACTGGGCAAACGATAAGAACTACAAATTCAAGCATAACCAACAGAATACAAGAGATTGAAGAGAGAATCTCAGATGATGAGGATAAACTAGAGGAAATAGATACATCGACCAAAGAAAATGTTAAATCCCAAAAATCGTTAACACAAAACATCCAGGAAATGTGGGACACCATGAAAAGGCCAAACCTAAGAATAATAGAAATAGAAGAAAGCTAAGAAGCCAAGGTCAAAAGTGCAGAACACATATTCAACAAACTCATTGAAGAAAGCTTTCCCAATCTGAAGAAGGACATGCCTATGAAAGTACAAGAAGCATACTGAATACCAAATAGGCTGGACCAAGGAAAAGAGACCCGTTGACACATAATAATCAAAACACCTAACACACAGAATAAAGAAAGAATATTAAGAGCAGCGAAGGAAAAAGGCCAGGTAACATATAAAGGCAGATCTATAAAAATTACACCTGACTTCTCCATGGAAATTCTCAAGGCCAGAAGGTCCTCGATAAATGTTCTAAAAGTACTAAGAGTCCACACATGCCAGCCCAGGCTAATGTACCCAGTGAAACTCTCAATTATTATAGATGGAGAAAAAAAGTTTTTAATGACAAAGCCAGATTTTTCACAAAATGTATCTACAAATCCAGTTCTACAGAAAGTTCTGGAAGGAAAATTCCAACCCAAGGAAGTTAAATATGCTCACAAAGACATAGGCAATAGATAATCCCACTTCACCAGAACCCAAAGGATAAAGCAGGAAAAATATATTCACAATACCACTACCAACAACAAATCTAAAAAAACAAGCATTAACAATCAATTGTCCTCATTTTCCTTCAACATTACTGGTCTTAACTCACCTATAAAAAGACACAGGCTAACAGAATGGATACGAAGACAGAATACATCCTTCTGCTGCATACAAGAAACACATCTAAGCTTCAAAGACAGACATTACCTCAGGGTAAAGGGTTGGGAAAAGATCTTCCAATCAAATGGATTCAAGAGGCAAGCAAGTATCCTAATATCTAACAAGTTAGACTTCAAACCAAAATCAATCAAAAGAGATGAAGAAGGTCATTTTGTATTCATCACAGGAGAAATCCATCAGCACAAAGTCTCAGTTCTGAACATCTATGCCCCAAATACAAAGGCACCCACATTCATAAAACAAACACTACTAAGACTCAAAGCTCACATAAAACCTCACACACTCATACGGGGAGACTTCAACACCCCACTTTCACCACTAGACAGGACCACCAGACAAAACAAAGAAACAAAAGAACTAACAGAAGTTATGTCTCAATTGGGTTTAACAGACATTTACAGAATATTGCATCCAAATTCAAAAGAATATAACTTCTTCTCAGCTCCACATGGAACCTTCTCTAAAATTGACCACATACTAGGCAACATAACAAATCTGAACAGATAAAAAAAAAATGGAATAGTCCCTGTATCTTATCAGACCACCATGATTTAAAGTTGGAATTCAACAACAACACAAACTCATGGAAACTGAACAATGCACGATTGTACCATACCTGGCTCAAAGAAGAAATAAAGAAAGAAATTAAGGTCTTCCTAAAATTCAACTAGAATGAGGGCAAATCCTTGAAAGCAGTGCTATGAAAGAAGATCATTGCACTAGGTGCCCATATAAAGAAAATAGAGCCTAGACACATTAGAGAATTAAGAACACAACAGAAAGTCTTAGAACAAAAAGAAGCAAATTCACCCTGCAGGAGTAGATGACAGGAAATAATCAATTTGAGGGCTGAATTCAATAAAGTAGATACCAGGAAAACAATACAAAACAAATCAATGAACAAAGAGTTGGTTTTTCAAGAAAATCAACAAGATAGACAAATCTTTATCCAAACTAACCAAAAAGCAGAGAGAGAACATGCAAATTAACAAAATCAGAAACAAAAAGGAGGACATAACAACAGACACTGAGAAAATCCAGAAAATTTCCAGGTCAAACTTTGAAAACCTGTATTCCACAAAATTTGAAAATTCAAAAAAAAAAAAAAAAACAAATTTCTGGATAACTATCACTTACCAAAATTAAATCAAGAACAGATAAGCAATTTAAATAAACGTATAACCCCTTAATGATATAGCAGTCATCAAAAGTCTTCCAACCAAAAAAAAAAGACCCACGGCCAGATGGCTTCAGTGCAGAATTCTACCAGAAATTTAAAAAAGAGCTAATACTAATTCTCCTCTAAATTGTTCCACACAATAGAAGCAGAAGGTTTATTACCAAACTCTTTTCATAAGTCCACAATTACCTTGGTACCCAAGTCACACAAAGAAACAACTAAGAAAGAGAACTACAGAACAATATTCCTTATGAACATTGATGCAAAAAATACTTAATACAACACTGGCAAATCAATCTAGGAACACAGCAGAGAAATCATCCACCATGACCAAGTAGGCTTCATCTCTGGTTTGCAGGGACGCTTCAACATAAGAAAATGTATCAATGTGATCCACCATATAAACAAAATGAAAAAGAAAAACCACATGATCATCTCACTAGATGCTGAAAAGCCTTTGACAAAATTCAACACACTTTCATGATAAAGGTCTTGGAGAGATCAGGGATAACAAGAACATACATGACAGATTTTGTTGACCCCTCCTGGAAGGCACTACCCTTCCTATGGAGTGGGGGGTGGGGTGGGATGGGAGGGTGGTTGGGGGGCATGGGAGGGAGGGAAAGAGAGAGGGACAAAGGGAAGGAGAGGGAACTGGGATCAATATGTGAAATAAGAAAAATAAATAAATAAGGAAAAAACAAATAAATAATTGATAAAAGAAAAGAAAAAGAAGTAAACTTGATGAAAATTTTGGTTTTCAAGATAACTTCTTTAATATGGAAAATTTAACCTTCCAAAACTCCATTCACCACTCATTATGTACACAAAATCATGTTAAAATGTTCATGCATTTTCTTTCAGGATCTTTTCTGTGTATGTTTTTTTACATGGTTACAATTACTGAAATTCATATCTTTCTTCACTCTACTTCACATTCTTTATAGTTTTGTAGCTTAAGGTTATATAACATCCCAGCACACTTATATGTCATATTTAATTATCCATCTTGTTGTCATGGACTTTTACAGCTGTTCTCAGGCTCTTGCTGCTGTTAATTACAGAAGCATAAGGTTGCCTCAAATATGTACAACATCGATTCAACAACCCATTCTATTTGTTCACCAAATGTGACCCTCTTGGTTTCCAAAAAGTCAGGACTTATTTTTGACATCTTGTCTCTTACTTACTAATAAACCAGACTCCTACCCTGAAAATTCTGATAAAGTTAATATCAAAATATTTGTAGAATTTAATTATCTTTCTTCATGCTGCTGCCCCCCCAGTCCTGGACATGTTGAAACAACTCTTGCCTAGATAACCACACTGCTTATTAAATTTTCCATCAACTCAAATCTTCTTTAGTACAGTATTTCCCCACTATCAGTGTTTTTGTATACTGGAAAGATCAATCTTTGCCAAGGTGCCTTTTGATTGGTTTAATAAAGAGCTGAATGGCCAATAACTGTGGTGATACATTGTTTATGATCTAATAAAGCTGCTAGGGATCAAAATGTAAAGCTAGCCACAGCCATAGAGCCAGGCAATGGTGACACACACCTTTAATCCCAGGAGTCAGGAGGCAGAGGCAGATGAATCTCTGTGAGTTCAAAGCCACCTTGGCCTACTGAAGAATGAATTGGTCTAAAAAGTAACAGAGATCTCACCTTTAATCCCAGCACTTGGAAAGTGGAGACAGGAGTGATATGGCTGGGCCAAGAAAGGAATTTAAGGCAGGAAGAGAGAGGAACTTGGGGCATTTGCCTCTGAGGATTCATGGAGGCAATATTGCCAGTTAGTGGTTGGCTGCTTTGCTTCTCTGATCTGTCTCTGGGTTTTTATGATCCATGTTAAAAATAACTAGGAAGTAGAGAATAGGTGGGACTTCCAGGCAAAGAGAGAAACTCAGGATGAATCTAGGTTGGAAAGGGAGACACACCACCCAGATGTGAAACAAATTGAATGTACAGAGTGAGACAAAGGTAAAAGTCATGTGACAGAACATAGATTAATAGAAAAAGGCTAATTTAAGTTATAAGAGATAGTTGGGAACAAAATTAAGCTAAATAATAATTCTCCATGTTAGTATTTGTGAGGTGGTAGCCCAAAGAAAAGTCTAACTACTATGTATCAGTTCCAAGACCATCACCACATTGGATACCTGAGACCATACTATCTACATACATACTATCCTAGTTTGTAGGAGGTGCTGGTATGCATATGCACACACACATACATACATACATCCCTACCATAAAATTCAATCAGGCATACCGAGAGCTTAACAATAATAACTAACAATAGAACAGAACAATTACAATCTAAAGTAAGTCATGTGATAGGGATCTGCCTGTCCTAAAATATCTTATTGCTTCACCTCGTCTCTTAAAGGAAGCACTTCACAACTTCTCTTCAGCATATTAAAATTGCAGGTTTCAATACTCTTGTTCTTTGGGGGCCATTATTAAGTAAAATTAAAGTTACCTGAATATAAGTACTGTGATACTATGACTGAAAGTCACTATGATAACTGAGACGGCAATTAAGTGACTAATGGGAGGATAGCATATGAAGTATGGCTAGGCTGGATAAAGGATTGATCCCAAGCACGTTGTGATAGGGACAGGAGGAGATTTTATCATACTACTCAAAACAGCATGTAATTTAAAATGCATGAATTGGTTATTTCTGGACTGTTTCATTTGGACCAGTATTTGATTGGAACAATATTTGATTGATGCTGTTTTGTGGAAGAAGAAAGAGAAGATGAGTAGGACTACAGGCTCTGCATGGCTCTAACCAAAGAGCAGAGCTAAATACATATAAATAAAAGTATGCATGTTGACTGGTATAGTAAAAAAAAAAAAAAGTCATCTTTGGCCTTAAAAATTACTGTTATTTAACAATTTTTCAGTTAAAAAAAACTACTTAATCAGAAAAATAAAAATATCTGCAAAACTGGGGTCACAGTTTAAAACACACAGAAAAGGAAAGCCTCAATGTTCTCTAGGTTTTGTTTGCACTCTTCCTCAGCCTACCTGTCTTCAGATACTGTTGCAGGTACACACGATAGTGACTGGTGAACACCACCTGACTTCTTCGTGCAAGACTGCTGTACAGTTTGCATAAATTTCCCCAAGACAATTTCTAAGTTTTCTGCAAGATGTTATTGAACACCCCCAGTCTGTATAAGCTTCTACAACACATCACTGCAATTTCTCCATAGAGATAATGGCATCATTGACAGTGAGGGCACCCCACAGAAACCTAGAGCCACACGTGGTATATATGTACTCAATATCTGTATAATTAATGAAGACAGGAAAAGCAATAAAAAAAAATCTGTCTTGTCTTGTGAATCAGCCACACACACTGTTATCAGTCTTAAACATGTACACACAGAGAAACATGTATTCTGTATATCCCTATAGTTTTTTTCAGTCCTATCAGTCAGGAAAGACTAAATATGCAGAAGATCATCTACTTATGGATTAGTAAAAACACTAAATTCATCATGCTGAAAATGTTCAATTTTGTGAAATAAATTTTGAGGTTATTTTATAGCACTTGATTAATCTACTTACTGAATTCCCAGAACACTGGGCAAGTAAAGGGAATGAGTAAAACTGCCAAAAAAAAAAAAAAAAAAAAAAAAACCAATGCAGTTTGGCTTGAACAAATCATTTAATTCTTAGGTTTAACTACACAGGAGAACACAAGAACAATGATAGAAGGGAGTTCACTGAGATGGAGAAGGGAGCTAAACGTGTGTGAGGAAAAAGTGGAATTTTAGCTTGATGGAAGAGTCACAAGGGACAAGAGAGCTGTGTGTGAAGGAAATGTGCTGTGACTCCTCTCCCTGTTTCCTGGCTACACTGGAGTGACAAGCTCCTTAGCTATACTCTCTCACTGCCATTATATTTGGCCTAAGTTTGTTAGTTATGGACTGAGCCTATTGAAACTA
Organism: Cricetiscus sungorus; assembly: GCA_030556225.1. Classification (NCBI taxonomy): domain Eukaryota; kingdom Metazoa; phylum Chordata; class Mammalia; order Rodentia; family Cricetidae; genus Cricetiscus; species Cricetiscus sungorus. Next base: position 43,054,090 of record JANBXA010000372.1, read on the forward strand.
GGAGCCAAAATAAGGCTTTCTTCCTGTTAGTTTTAACAGCAATGGAATCTGAATAACAAAAGTTATAAAGAATCAAGTTCGTATTAAGAAATGTTTACTTTTGGTGATTCATGCTTCATATTCCCCTTTTCATACATTCATATATAATTATTTTGTCTAATATTCTAAAGACATAGACTTTTTCTGGTTAGGGGAGCAAGACTAACTAGCTCTAGTTTCCATAGATACACTACATCTGAAACTATGAACAGACTGCTCTGAAAAGCCACACTTGTGCACAGAAACATGTCACACATAAAACTGCCTTGATAAATATAGAATGATCAACTTCATGAGAAAATGGTTTACTAAACTCACAATAGGGGCTGGAGAGGGCTCAAAGGATAGGGTGCCTGCCATACATGCAGGAAGACCTGAATTGGGATCCGCGGCACTCATATAAAAGCCAGGTGCAATACCATGCATCTGTAACCCTAGTCCTGGGGGTATGGGTGTGGGACAGAGATAGGCAGAGCCCTTGGCAATCTTGGTCAGTGACATAGCTATTAGTGACCTTCAAGTTCAGTGAGGCAACCCTATTTCAAAATATAACGTGGAGAAGAGCTGGGGAGATGGTTCAGAGGTCAAAATACTTCCAGAGGAGCCAGGTATGATTCCCAACATCCACAACCATCTGGAATTCCATGTCTAGGGGATTTGACACCCTTTCCTGGCTGCCTCAGTCACTGCACATATATGGTGTATCACAGACACACACACAGGCAAAACATGAATCAAAAGTACATTGTCTTAATTTGGGTTTTTAAAGATATGAAGAAATACTATGACTACCTAACTCTTACAAGGGAGAACATTTCCTTGGGGCTAGCTTACAGTTTCAGAGATTTGGTCCATTATCATCATGGTGGGAAACATGGTGGCATGCAGGTAAGGTTCTTGAAAAGCAGCTGAAGAGTTCTGCATCTTGATTCGAAGACAGCAGAAGGAGACAGTATGCTATACTGGGTGTAGCTTGGGCATATGAGCACTCAAAGACCACTCCTACAGTGACACACTTCCTCCAATAAGTCCACACACATTCCCTATGAACCATACATACAAACACATGAATCTATAGGGGTCATTCCTATTTAAACTACCATATACATTAAAAAAACAAAACAAAACAAAACAAAACAAAAAGAACAAGTCTGTCCCATCATCTCATTGAGGCACAACCAAGGCACTTCTCCATAGCCCTCACCCCCTCACACATACCCCTATGTCTAGGCTGAGTGGTCCTGCCTCAACAAGATGGTAGGACAGACTGGGTAGACTTCCTAGGGGAGACCTTACCCTCTCTGAGGAGCAGATGGGAGGTAGGGAGGGAGTGGGGGGAGTAGCAAGAGAGGAGGGAGGGGGAACTGGGATTGGAATGTAAAAAAAATTAATAAAAAATAAGATGGAGGATAATTAAGATAGACACTTGAAGTAGGCCTCTATACCAACCTCCTAGAGTGTGCCTACCTACACACACATTTATACTTAAATGCACATGTGTACATAACTACAAGTACGCTATACACAGAAATATTTTTGTTGTTGTTGAGACAGGGTCTTACTATGTAGCACTAGGTAGTCTGGAATTTGTTATATAGACCAGGGTGGCCCCATACTCACCTGCATCTACTTCCAAAGTGCTGGAATTACGCCTTTAATCCCAGCACTCTGGAACAGTATGGTAATCCCAGGTATGCTAAAAGTACCATGCCTGGCAAGATTTTCTGCTATGATAGAGAAATACTGACAATGTAAAACTAGAAATTTTACCATGCGTAACTTGGGTCTTCATTGAACACTCAGTAAGATCCTTCACCTTTAGAATTTTGAAATTTCACTTTAGAAAACCCACATATATGGGTATTTGATCATTCCACAAAAGAACATCACACCTTCACACCTATCTTACTGATTATGACTGTTAAGCAAGGCATTTGAGAAAGCAAGAGGACAGTTGTCTAGGCTGGCATGTGTGGTCTTTTAGAACTTAGACTACACCAACCCAGGCTCTTCTTTTAAAGTTTCCACCTAGAAATCAGTTGTTATTCTAGTAGATTTTCCTTTACATCTGACTTATAGGTTTTTTTGTTTGTTTATTTGTTTTTTATCAAAGCTTTTAATAACCTCTCTTTGTTTTGCCTATTTGTTTTTAACAATATGGCACAAAGAGCTTCTTTTCTTGTCTTATTTAGTGTTCTATGTGCTTTTTGTATATGTGTAGGTTTGTCTGTCCTTAATTTGGAAGTCTTTTCTATGACCATGTAATGGTCTCTCTCTCTGTGTGTCTCTGTCTCTCTTATTACCTGGGGTGCTTCATCTTCTATGCCTATAATTCAAAGATTTGGTGTCCTCAAGTTCCTGCATTTTCCTTCCACGTGTTTTTATTTTTTTCACATTATTTACTTAGGTAGTCCAGTTTCCCTACTGTATCTTTAAGTCCTGATCATCTATCTTCTACTTGACCAAACACTCACAAAATATAGGCTATTGCCCTTGCTCTTAGGTGCCTCCTAGAGGTTGTATTATTGCTGAAGGTGCCATATTGTTTGTATACAGTACTTGGAGGAGTCAAGTTAGAACTGACCTGGAAGCCTTCTCCTCACTGAGGATTGGGTCTCCTAATATCTCCTAATAACCAACAGGCTAAGGGAGAAAAACCATCAGAGTCCTATCCAGCTGCACAGCCTATAGAACACGACACTGGCCTCTAGCAAGAAATCCTTAGGGGTGTACTAGTGGCACTTATACACTGGAACTGACCAACATCTGTCTAATTACATGTACAGCACACTCAATAGGAGAGAGCTCATTGCTGGTACTATGAATTTAAACAAGTAGCCATGGCTGGTGAGGTCATGGATCCCAGAGGAGAGTCTACTAACTGCCACTTTCCTAAACCACTATCAATTCTAACTGCATTCTAAATATTTTTAAATTTTTATTAATTTTATTTATGTGTTTAACCTACATATATGTCAGTGTACCACATGCTAGTTAACAGATATTTTTGAGCTGGGACTCAAATCTGGGTCCTCTAAAAGAACCATCAGTGTTCTTAAACACCAAGCCATGGCTCTAGCCCCCGACTACTTCTTTTAATACCTACAGATAAGTATCTCTCTTATACCTCAACAAAGAAGTTTCTTTTTGGAGCCAATAGAGACTACTATATAAACTCACAATCGGTCAAATGTAGAGAATGAGTAACCATGGGGTGCCCGACCCCACCTAATAAATCTATAACACAACCCTTACACCTAAGACTCAGAGAACACTGTGAAAAAGAGTCTTCTGTAAGAGCCAAAGGATGGAAACTATTAAGAGCCAGAGGACCAGGATATCTTCTGCACCCTTGAAATAGAGTGTCTGTGGTGTCTTGTTTATGATCCAATAAAGCTTGCCTGAAGATCAGAGTGCAAAGATAGCCACTGCCATAGAGGCCAGACAGAGGTGGTACACACTTTAATCCCAGCACTCAGGAGACAGAAGCAGATGGATCTCTGTGAGCTCAAGGCCACCCTGGGCTATATAAGAGTGAAATAAGTCTAGAAGAGAAACAGAAACTTACACCTTTAATGGCAGCAGGAAGGTGCAGACAGAGTGATATGGCTGGGCGGAGAGAGGAATATAAGGCGGGTGGAGAAAGGAGTGGAGTGTATTCAGTCTGCAGTCTAGACAGTCTGAGGAGCAGTGCAGTTTGGAGATTCAATCAGAGGACAGGATCACCCCTTCTGTCTGAGCCCTGGTAGAGGGGAGAACTCTACTGGATGGCCCCTTTGCTTTTCTGATCTTCAGCTTTAACTCCAATATCTATTTCTGCATTTTTATTATTTGTGCTACATACTGGCTAACTTACATACATACCAACTTAAAGGTACGAATTCATGAAAAAGCCATTTTCCTGTGTCTTTGCAGCCACCAGCACAAGCAGAAGCTGCAAGCAGGGTTCCCACTGGAGACAATGACCAGCTGGCTAGACATTCTTTTATCTCCAAACCTCTGAACAAGTTGGGAATTTTCCTGCTGTAGCCTCACTAAACAGTCTTCAGCTGACACCCAAACTCCAGAAGCACCTGGGCTCCAAACAGGACTGGATAGCTTTGCCTTCAGGCCACTCCAGCCTCGAGTGTTTTTTCCACACAGTCCCTTGTGTGGTTTTTATTTGTGCTACATTTATTTATTGGATCATAAGATGTAGGACAGAGAACCAGCATCCACACAGTTTCAACAATATGGTTTCCTAAACAAGACCATAAGAATGACAATGCCACATGACATGCTAATGTGAATGAGGGAAATTTTCCCATAAATTCCCACCCATAAGTAAAGAGCTACAAGCAATTAATAGCTGCTGAGAGACAGAGATCCAGTCTCCCCTAGGGATAAGCCCCTTGATAGGTTATCCTATCCCAAATGATCAGATATTAACAGACACACACACACATACACACACACACACACACACACACACACACACACACACACACAGATACATTCACATACACACAAACAACACCAAACAGACTAAGTAGGGTATGAATATGTGTATATGTGTATATGTACATATACATACATGTACACATATATATGTTTATATATATATGTATATATATGTAACAATAAGAAGAGGTCATGAATATGAGAGAGTGGACATAGGTGGAATTGGTGAGAATAGAGGGAGAAATGAGTTTGAAGTAAATATAAATATTTATGTATAACAGTCTCAAAAGTAATAAAGAAATTACAAGATAAAAACTTCTCAGTTACAAAAACAAATTCATGTACCTAGATTCAAAGTAAAATTCTAATCTTGGGATTCTCACTACCTATGTGAAACTGAAAGTTATTTCATCCCTCAAATCTACTTTCATGGATTATAGAGATAATACAAATTTAATTGTTTATAAGGTGATCATATTAAGTAAAGAAACATATAAAATACTTTGCATAATACATGATTCACAACTAGAACCAAATAATAGACAACTCTACATTTATTATATTCCTCAGTGATTAAGAAGAAATAAATAATGAGATGTCCTAGATAACTTGCGTTTTCCAGGGATTCAGCTTCACTAGATAAATGCTGTATGGATGCCAAATTTAAGGACTATCATTTTATATTATAATCAGTCTTGGAGAAAATCCTTCTAAAACATTTTCCATAGTCCCTTGCTATGTTAAAAGATGTCTATTAACATAAATTTAATTTTATTGGTGCCTGGTATTAATGTCTATAACATTACATTTTACATCTCAGTTTGTTGACTATAGTTCATGTTAAATATGAAATCTTTTATCAGTTTTGGGTAATGAAAGAGAAATGCCACTCTAGGAGATGTACTAAGAGATAATGGGGAGAACAAGGAGTCACTCTTAACTGTCACAGACAGGTCACCAATTGATTTTCATGTAGGTTAGGGAAAATTTGAGGTGTTAAAATAAATATTTTCAAATATTATAATGGGGTCATATAAAAAAGTAGGCTGATTCAAGATTAAACCACAAACAATATATATGTTGCAAATACACAGGTTAAACATTAACAGTGGTGTTTCTATTATGTGATAGATGAAGCTTACTGTGATTTGAAGATCCTGTGATCTATGCTGAAATATGCTATATAGGGTTGTATGTTTAAATAACAACTCTATTCACTTTAAAAACAAACAGATAATCAACCTACTTTGCCCTTTTTTTTGTTCAATAAGACATTTATAAGATCTGTGAAATGTATCACACATCTATACACCCATACATAGTATACATATCAAGTCTTCCATTTCTCAAAATAATCACTACAATTCCACTTTTAATACTGTTTTTTTAAGCAATTGACATTTCATTTTAAATAAATTTAAATTAAATTTAAATGGTACACAGTGAAAAGTAACCATTTTTAAATGTTGAGTGATACATTTTCAAATATGCCTGCCCATCTCAATTTTTAATTAAGGAGTGTATTTTGACAAGTTCTAAATTGACCTTACATCTGTGAAGAGCTCATCATTTAAATATTCATTTTCAGAGTGAGAAAGTCATAAAACCACCATGTACAAAATAGAATTGGTTAGGCCCGGTGGTGGTGGCACACGCCTTTAATCCCAGCACTCTGGAGGGAGAGGCAGGCGGATCTCTGTGAATTTGAGACCAGCCTGGTCTAGAGATAGTTCCAGGACAGTCTCCAAAGTCACAGAAAAACCCTGTCTGGACAAACCAAAACCAAAACAAACAAACAAACAAACAAACAAAACCAGAATTAGAAGGATCATATCATATATTTTTATACTAACCAATCAGAAGAACTGTTCCAACAGCTAAACCTCCACCTGGAAATGATACACAAGAACAACATTAGTCACTCACTTTCTAGATTTTCTTTAGCACAAAATTTAGACTTTACCAAGAACAGTTACCTCAATAATATTAGAAATACCCTTGTAAACAATATTTGAACTTTGCTCAATGTGTTATTATCATATAGTTACATGTTATCTGTAATTACACACTACATGTCATATTTACTTCTCAAATATATTATTGTGCCCCCTTTTTCCACACAGAACCAGGAGGCACTCAATACAACTATGTTTAAAGCACTTCAATGTTATATTTAGCATTTGTTAATAAGCTAACCCAAGAGCCAAATTCAAATGTGCAAACTGTTAAAAATTCTACTTTATTTTCAAATTGAACAAATCTTATAGGAACTAATCATTCCAACTATTTTTTAGAAAAATTATAACATACCCAAAATCTAGAAACGCTTAAATGTGAAATTTATTTTTGTCAATTCAAATAAAAAGCAATAATTCAAAAGTACATTTTCACTAATACTAGAGTGAATTCTTTTACGTAATTAAATGAAGCTAATATATTATTCAAATAGTCACTAAAATTCATTTTTCAGATATCAGAAGTATGCTAAAGAGGAAAGTTGTTCATCTCATCTGTAAAAGTATTAGTACTGAGAATTAATGTCTCAAAAACTACTAAATGTACTTTAAAATGAAGAAATACATGCTAAAGAATGACCATGAATGTATTTGTTGCATTATTTAAAAGTAATCAAAGCTGCTGAATAAGTGAAGACAGTTTTCTTGGTAAGGTTTGTGTGTAACATCACAAAACCATAAAACATTTTGAACATCAATCAAAACCTCTTTCCCAAAATATTTCCAAAATTTACTGGCAAATATGTGGAAAAATTTATTATGAAAATTTCCCTTAATAGTGTTTCTTTCCTCTTGCACAAAAAGCACACTTTTTGTGTCAAACAGTCTAAAATCTATTAACATGTTCTCAGAATAAATTAAAATAAATTGTGGCATATACTAATTTATGGTAATAGCTGAATAATTTGAAAACATTCTGAAAAAAATTTCAAAACCACTAGTGATAGACACTTCAAACATTAGTATATTTACATATGTTTGTATGCATGTATGGACATTTCTCTCTCCTCTCTCTCTCTCTGTCTCTGTCTCTCTCTCTCTCTCTCTCTCTCTCTCTCTCGCGTGTGCATGTGTGCGTGCGTGCGTGCGTGCGTGCGTGCGTGCGTGCGTGCGTGCGTGCGTGCGTGTGTGTGTGTGTGTGTGTGTGTGTGTGTGTGTAGATTGTCGTGAGGTTTGTGTAACCTAGGCTGGGCTTCATTTCACTGGAGCTGAGGTTGAAGCTTCAACTCCTGACCCTCTTCTTTCTACCCCCGATGCACTGGGATTTACACAATTTTAACTGGATTTATTATAATTTAATTATACATCAAGACAACTTTCCACACTGTAACACTTAAAATGTAGACCACACTAATGAGGACAATTTCAAAATTAACAGAGTGAAATGTACATTAAGACAACACTCATAAAGGATCCAAGTATGATTTGCTTTTAGATGGATTAGACTAAATGCTTAATTTAAGTTTGTGCTACACAAAGGCCACTGTTAACTTTCATATTTAGTTTTAATTTACACCCTACCTTCCTTCAGTGGAAAAAACAAACAAACAGACAGACATTCAATGCTTTAATGGTCATTCTTTTTAAGAATATAAGATTACACTCTGGTGTCCAACTCAGAGTTGTTACTATAAAAGGTTGGCTAATGTTCCTGGTCTACTTCCCTAATCTACTTAATTTTCATATCTTACTGCCAGTGGAATAAAAGGCAAAGGGTTTTAAAGCTTGAGATAGTATCTCACTTTTTAGCTGAGACTGGGCTAAAACTCACAGAACACTCTTGCCTCAGCCTCCTCAGCCCTCAGATTACAAGCATAAGCTAACATGTTCAACTATTTTTTCCTCATGGTGGGACAATGACATGTTTGTCAATAAAAATGAAGTAATATGTAAAATCCACCATGCTCAGTAAGAGATGCTTTTGCTGCTTTTGCAGTGCTTTTCAGATTAGAACCTATCACTCAACATGTATTAAATTGATAAGAGATGATGATGGTAGCAACAACAGACAAGGATGAACTAGCTAAGCAGAGCATCTTGCAAATCCCACAAAGAAGGGAGGTTGGTTTTTGAAAAATGATCTAAATAAAATTCTTTTTCTGTTAATTTAGGAAAATTCATTCAAAAATTATAAATCTTATGTTTATCAAAATTCTAATAGTTGGAAACTTTGAACAGTCCTTAAAACATTATCAAATGGAGATAAATTAAATGACTTTTAATGACCTTAGTTCTTTTTGGTAGGTGTAAAGAAACTGTAGTTAATTAATCTTAAGTTCAGTAAACTGTCAAAACACCCTGAAAATAGTTCTCACAAATTAGCAATAGGTTCTATAAGTAAAGAGACTAAATTTGATCGGGAGTTTTGTGAATATTCATACCATTAAATTTCTGAATCAGTTCTTGGAGCTGAAATGCCAAACCCTATTTTTCATACTTACCATTTCTTGTTTAGTTCCCCCCCCCTTTCAATCTTGATTTATAAAAACTTACTGTGCCAGGCTCTGGTCTAGGCACATTTTGCTATTTTAACGATGAAATGAAAGTACAATACTAAAAAATGCAGCCTTTTTGTATGTAGTTTGATTAGTATCAACTGAATAAATAAACCTATCCCATTTAATGAAAACTATAAACATTGAAGGAGTAGAAATGATTGACAGGAAAAATCTGCTGTCACTAAAGCTTGTACATTAATTTCTGTCTGGATGAGAGTTCACTAAAACAGGCCAATCTTCTAAGCTTTGGGTTCAAATCCATGCTAATTTAGGCTATAAGGGGAAAAAAGTAAAATATTTGCCAACTATGCATTTTAATTATGTTTCTAGCCTCACACAACTCAATGGATTTGAAACAATTATGTGAAACTAGTTTAAATTTATGTAGAAAACAATTAGAATCCATTTAGAAAATGAAATAATAGAATCAAGAAACCATACTGTTTCTGACAGCTTGTCTTGACATTTTCCTCTTTGCTAACTTACTTGAAAAACCTGGAGTGTATCCCCGAGAAAATGCTAAATAAAGTAAAAGAATAAGCAATTGTAATATATTATAAAAATGTACCATATTTAACACATAGGAAATACTGTGAACAAAAGCTTACAAAATGTAAACACACATCTGTTCAGACGGAATTTAGCTTGTCCTATCAACCTAATTTAGTCAATTCTTTCAACATACCACTTATATGAAACAAGTATACTCTCCAGTAGGCTTTGCATGAAAAAAACTCCACAGATTTTGATATATATGTGAACATATTTAAGACATTCGGGTGTAGAACTATCCGAATATCAAGAACTGTCATTCCTTTGAGTCAACACACATCTTTAACATCCACTCACTCTTTTAGTGCCAACACCGCTTCTGATTTAAGGAGATAAGTAGCCCGCAGTAGAAAAGAGGGGAATACTTAATAGCATTTTCTGAAGAAACCCTTCTCTTACAACGCGAAGAAGTTTTGTAGGTTAGTCCTAGCTTTAAACTACCTGGGATTGGAAGGAGAGTGTCACAGAGACCAGCAGAGGACCCTAAAAGTCAATTCCTTTTCATGTTTCTGTCTCATTAGGAATCATTTTGGGGCAAAAGCAGACAGGGAGTACTGGTTATATGCTGGGCAGAGCGGAACAAGGAGTGTGGTTCTAGGGCAGGCTTAGTGCACAGATCTCAAGACATCTCCAAGTCAGTCTCCCGGCCCCCCCCCTCTACCCCCCCGGTCTGTGTCACTGCAGGCTACCACGTCTGTGAAGGGGAGAGGGGTGCGCGGGCTGGGCAGGGCATAGGGTTGAGGGGCTGCCCCTGGAGTCCCTCCCCAAGTTTTCTCTGGGATGCGCCCTCATCTTTCTGAACCGACCTAAGAGCTGGTCCAGGGCTGGGAGCCCGGTTGACACCAGCAGCTGTCCATTCCGCACCGACGGTCGCGTGCCCGCTATGGACAGCAGCCGAGGGCCACTGCCGTCAGCCCCAGAGGCCTTGCTCCTCCTCTGGAAGCTGGTGGTGCCGCTCGGGCCGGCTGTGGATGCCACACACCCAGAGCTGAGGACTCCCGCGCCGCAGGTAGCCTCCGCCGCCATCTTGACGCCCCTGCGATGAGCCAATAGGAACTCTGGGAACTCGAGCGGCTGGCCTGTTAGAGACAGCCCCTAAGTCCCGCCTACATACAACAGCTAGCCAATGGGGACGAGACATTCCTTGCTGCTCAACCAATCGCAAGGCCGATTGCTGAAAAGTGCTCTGGACGTACAGCCGGAGGGCCGTGCGGGTTCCAGGTTAACCAGGTCCGCTTGAGTTCTGGCAGAGGAACTTCTGTTGGTGTTTGGGGCCGCAGGTGGGTACTGTCCTTGGGCATTCTTGGTGTGCGAGTGCCTGCGTTCCCGCGGAGGAAAAAAAAGGCCGGAGAAGCGGTTCGCCCGCAGGGCTTCTCCAGCCACTGCGAGTTTAGCACAGAGACACACTGCTCTCGCCTTTCTCGTTTCCAAGGAGAGTAATCCCCGTCTTCCCCACGCGAGACCACCTTTCCCCCGAATGGTTTACTGACTGGAAAGGACGTAACGGTGACTTCAGTGGCTGGTTAGCGCCTGGGCTTAACCAGTGAGAGCCCAGGGCTAAGTGGGTTGGATAGTAGACGTTGCTTAGAAACTTGCCTCTAGGAACTTCGAGGCTGTTGGGCTTTCTCCCTCGGCCTGACAGACTATATGTATCTGACAAGTCCCAGTGAGCAGCTTTCCTTCGTTTTAATTAAGGTTTCTGGAAATCTTGGAGAGTCTTTCCTGAGCAGTATGAATGACAAGTGTTACTCTGCCAACCTTCTTCACACATTTAATTGTTGTTCTATGAAGCAGCTGCAAAACCGGAAAATACCTGAGTTTCTCTCCTCTTAAATCTGAGAAGAATTAGACTCATTTGTACTTCATTTTCTACTGATTGTGAAGTCTGAATGGAGAGGTTTCCTATTATACTGAGTTTTATTTGTGGAAGAAAACCCATGTTATTTAGAGCTATTAGATTTAATTTATTTATTGAATGATTGATTGATTGATTGATTGATTGATTGATTCAAATGAGAACTGGTAGAGGAATTGGTTACTTTAAAAGACATTCGAGATAAGCAATGTTTGAACTAAAAAATTAGTCCGGAGTCATCACCTGCGTCATGGAATTACTACTGTTGAAAGTATTAAATTCATTCATTTTGAGACAAAGTCTCATTATATAACCCTGGCTGGCTTGGAGATTCACAGAAATCTGCGTTTGCCTTCTGGTGCTGGAACTAAAGGGAAATGTCAGTACAACTTTATTTACTTTTTATTTTTCCTTCCTGCATCACATTCAGGCTTGAGCCCAATCCTATAATCCTAACGAGGTGGAGAAGGAGAATAAGGTGTTCGTGGTTGGCATTAGCTCCATAATACCTATGTCTCAAAACAAAACAAACAAAAAATAAAAACAGAAAATAAAATTTCACATTCAGGAAAAAAAATAAGCAACAAACCTTAAGGTTTACCAACAACACATCAACTAGAAAGATTTGGTGATGGTGCTTCCATTTCAAATATGTCACCAGTACATATCATATATATTCTTATATATTTAAACCATTTGGTTTACCAACAACACACCAACTAGAAAGATTTGGTGATGGTGGCTTCCATTTCAAATATGTCACCAGTACATATCATATATATTCTTATATATTTAAATCATTTTAATAGCTGTTGAGTCCTTGCTTTCTGCTTAGACCCAGTCTTGTCATTTTATACGATATTGTAATTTTATGAAAATATTGAATTTCTGAGATTGACATGTAAAACAAGCTTGTTTCAAATTTAAATAAAAAATATTACCATATAAAAAATAAAAATGTTAAATTCCTTCTCTAATAGCAACTCTATCCTAGTTTAGCACTCCATATTTTAGATGCCAAGTACCTTTTAGGCAGATAATATATTTGTTCCATTTGATTAACCCTTATTTACCCAAAGAAGACCAAGACCAGGAGCCACAGCAAGAAATACATGATATGTTTGTGCTTGGTTGTAAGTGGGTATCTCTTTCTGAGACCAAACAGTAAATGATGTAGGTTTGGCTTGAAACTACTCACTCTTCCACGAGTAAATCATGAGAGCTGGCATTAACGGTTGAGCATAGCTATGTTAGAAGCTGAAATTTGAATTTCATATAGTTTTTATATGTCACAGCATAGTCTTCTTTTTCCTTTGCCCCACTTGAAAGTCAAGAGCATGGCACTTTTTTGTGTCGCCCTACAAAAGTAAATGGCAGCTGAAAGATTTATCCTATGAACTGGAGTTTTTCAGCCTATGTGCTGGACTTTTGTTTGTTTGTTTGTTTTTACCTGTTTCTGTGATTTTATATACTTTATATTATAGCAACCCTTCAAGGTCTCTAGTATAGTCATGTTCCTCACTGTCTTCAGTGTTTACTTATGTTAGTTAAACATACTATTGTTTGGGAACAATTTTTGAAAGGAGTATTGAAAGGAGCCAAGATTTTCTGTAGGCATGATACTTGTAAGAGAGGTCTATATTTTCACATATAGTCTCTTCAAGACAATTTGAGCTTTTCTGTTATAAGCATCTGCTAGAGCAATACCCCACTTCGTGTTGTGAAAATATACAAGAATTTCCTAGGCTCACCATAAGGAACTGACATAAACTTGGTGGCTGCAGAGAAAATTTTCTTTTTCAGAACATCAGGAGTAAAACGTATTGTCTGCATGTCAGCAGGGCCACATTCATCCCAAATATTTAAGAAACGACTCTTCCTTTCTGGTTCTGCCTGTTCTTGATATTCTTGGTTGTAAAACCATAACTCCGGACTCTGTCCCCAGTTTCATAATGTCCTCTACTCATGCCTCTGTGTATTGTTCTGTCTTTCATGGGACATTATTATTGGATTTGTTACCTCTCTGGTATAATCTCATGTTGACCCTTACCTTCATTCTATTGCAAATGATATATGATCATGTCCTATGGTTCTTTCTGGATATTCATTTGGAAGTAAGACACTACTGAATCCACTCATCACGTTTAGATAATAGTCATTTATAATGTAAACTTTTTAGTAATATATTTCTAAAAATTCAAAGCTTATGAGCAATTAGTTGGTAAAATTATTTCATGGATTGATGAGATGGCTCATGGATTGTTGAAATTTCTTGATGATTAAAGGTGCTGCCAAAATTGGTGACCTGAGTTCCAACCCTAGGACCCATATGATAGGAGAGAACCATTTTGAGCAAGCTGTCTGCTGGCTTCTCTTTCTATAGATGCTATGGCAGGCATGCACTCCCCTCCCAATAAATACATGTTTGTCAATATGCTAATACACTTCGTGTTAATATTAGTACTAGAGAGTGCTAGAGAAATCACTTTCAGTCTTTATATTAGAAGTTGTTGAGGATATTGTTTATTAGTTTGCACATTAATAACACTAAAATTCTGTTGACTTAAAATTTGTTGTTTAAGCTGGGTAGTGGTGGCACACACCTTTAATCTCAGCACTCAGGAGGCAGAGGCAGGCGGATCTCTGTGAGTTCAAGGCCAGCCTAGTCTACAGAGCAAGTTCCAGGACAGGCTGCAAAGCCACAGAGAAACTCTGTCACCAAAATCCAAAAAGAAAAAAATGTTGTTTAGTGTACATCGTTATACCAAGATCTTAAACTACTTCTTTATTAAAATAATAAATTAGAATCAGTCTGTAACTGATTACAGAACAAAGTTGCAGTGAAGTTTAAGTGTTTTGATATTGACTTTAAAATGTGTAGGAAGGATTCAAATGCTTACATAACTAAGAAAATATTTTCATGAGCAGCATAATTTTAAGAATATTTGAGACTTGCAATGCAATGAGATTAAGATTAATTATAGTGCCTGTTAATAGATGAATGAATGAATGTATTTAAGCAGACTTTTACACAAAATCCCCCAAATTATATTTATTTGAAGATTGATAATCAGTCATGAGAGCTAATGTATTGTCATTATACCTATATATCATAGGTTTTCACATTAAAAATATTTTGCCCTATAATTGGTCATGTTTTTTTCTATAGTATCATGTGCAGTCATCATATTCATTAGGTGACTAATCTTTTTTTTTCACAACAGCATTATGAACTATTTTCTACTATGTTTCCATTTTTAAAATTAGCTGGGCATAGAGGTATATGGTCTTTAATCCAAGAACTCTGGGAACAGGAAAATGTTGGGGCCAGAATGGTTGTCTACAAATCAAGTTTGATGACAACCAAGACTACAAAGAAAAGGAAAAGATGTCATTAGCTATGCATGCTGATCTGTAAAAGCAAAAGTATAAAAGTGTACATGGCTGTCTTATCAACTCCTTGACTTCAATGCTTAGCTTTTTACACAACCCGTTATCCTGTTATGTCTTTTAATTTCTTTCTTCATAAATATTTTAGATAAAAAGACTTTAATACTATCCTTTGATAAAGGTCCAATGCTGTTGAACATCCAAATTGAAGACTCTTGTTGCCCCAGTAAGGGAAGATAAAATTCACTGAGAAATGTCTACTTTCACCATACATTAATTTAGCCCGACATTGGTCAGAGATGACCTAACACAGCTGTGATTTACTGCTTTAGGAATCTGCAACCATGGATGACTCACATATGCTTCAAGACCTGCTTTAGATTTGGGTTTTCCTGGAAACCTTGCAACTACGCTAAGTTGAATGAATTGTTGAAGAAACCTATGGTAAGTGGACTTAAAAAAAAAAAAAAAAAAACTAAAAGAACAAACCAAAACCCCTTTTTCTTCTGTGGGATTCATGTTCAAGCTAAGTCCTTTGGCTGTTCTAAGGCTGCTCCCTGCTGGACAAAATGTTCTAAGGTTGGCACTAAGTAGGTGAGCAAAGAACTGCTTGGCTGCTCCTCCTGCCCCCACCAGGGGATCCTTACTACATTCACCAAAGCTTTCCTCAAAGTAGTGCTATACTGCTGGCACCATGTTGATAATCTAGTACAGTATGGTTTCCAAGTTTGTTGGTTTCTTCCTGTTTAGTGGCAGCTAGAAGTTAGAGCAAATGCATATTCAGGAATGCCTGTCAATGCAGGCCTTAAATAACTCCCTTAATTGTGTGTGCTTTTTTTGTAATATAAGTCAGCATACTATTATAATAATGATACCCATTAGAACAATTTTACTTTCATATGCTGTTGTAGAGACAAACTGATTTTGTCTACATAACTACTCCAATAGTTGAAACTGTTTCACTGTAATTTAAACTAGATTATACCGTATCTATTTTGAATAAACAACCTATGCTTCATGTTTTATAGACGTATCTTTAAATGTTACATACCTTAGTCTCCAACCTATTACAGCTGCCGTATTTGCTAGCATATAGGGTGTATACTTCACTGAATGACAGTGGGTCAGACATCAAATATTGTACCTACAGCTAACGTATCATAGACCTTTTCATACATATACAAAAGTCATTCTAAAATTGATTTAAAGCATATGAGAGAAGAAAGAAACTATACCTTCAAGCTAAATATTTTTAGTTTTTTGTGAGTGCAACATGCACAAATTATCTGGTTATAATCTGGAATTTTAGAGTAAGTATACATTTTTTTAATTTAAATTTAAAGAAGAAAAAGTGGTCCTTTGTTATTTCGATATTTCAACAAAAATTATAAATGTAAATTTTTTTAACAAGAGCAGTAGCCTTTTTTTCTCAGCAAGAATACATGATAAGAATACATTATCACAGATAATGCATAATTTAAAACTTCACATTGCATAATGTAAGGTTATAAGGAAACATAGTCAAATATATGGAGTCACTGTGAAATACTGATACAACAAACCCAAACTTCCATATACCTAGAGTATCACTAGCACTAATGCAGCTCTTTCGCTCTCCCTCTCCCTCTCCCTCTCCCTCTCCCTCTCCCTCTCCCTCTCCCCCTCTCTCCTCTCTCCCTCTCCGTCTCTCTCTCTCCCTGTTCCTCTCCCTCCCCCTCTCCTCCCTCTCCCTCTCCCTCCCCCTATCCCTCTCCTCCCTTTCCCCTCCTCCCCCTCCCCCTCTCCCTCTCCATCTCCCTCTCCCTCTTCCTCTCCCTAGTGATGGGAGGCTAACTATTGGTTTCACATTCCTGGACTCAAGCATCCTGAGACTGCTGACTATATTTTGTCATTTCCAACTTAGTCTCCCTTTTCTTTAGAGGTGACAGTCTACCTTTTGCTGTAAGTTTTTATATTATTTCTATATATTTTTTAATTTTTATGTGTGTTCCTAAACAGTATATTTATATTTTGCCTCATAATTTTTTTTTGATGTGTGTTTATGTGGGTTCTGTTTTGCTTGCACATATGTCTTTGTACCACTTTTCTTTAAAGATTTATTTATTTATTGTGTATACAGAGGGCATGGGCACCAAATCTCATGGTGGCTCTGAGCCACCATGTGGTTGCTGGGAATTGAACTCAGAGCCTCTGGAAGAGCAGCCAGTGCTCTAAACCTCTGAGCCATTTCTCCGGCCCCAAAGAATTTCTGATTTTTTTTTTTCAAGATAGAGTTTCTCTGTGTAGTCTTGGCTGTCAAGGAGCTTCAATTGGTAGACCAGACCGGCCTCTGAAACACAGAGATCCACCTGCCTCTGCCTCCTGAGTATTGGGAGTAAAGTACTGAGCCAACACCACCTGTCTCTTTATAAAATAGTATCTATTGTCTTATTTCATTCAACTTTTTGTTTTAAGAGGTCATCTATATTACATTATTTTACATTATCTCTTTGCTGTGAATATAGTCCAGACATTTGGCAATTATTTGGAGTGTCTATACTTAGCCAATTTTAAAAGTCATTGCAGAGAATATTCTTCACAAATCCTGGTTACTGTCACCTTTTAAAATTTCTTCTAAGGGGCTAGAATGATAGTGGTTAAGAGCATTTACTACAGAGAACCTGGGTTAGGGTACCAGTGTCCACATGGCAACTACAGGTTACCAGTGTCCACATGGCAGCTAACAACCACCCATAACTTTAGTGCCAGGATATCTGACACTCTCTCCTGATTTCTGGGGCTACTATATACATGTGGTGCACATACATAGACTCAGGGACACTCACATATACAAAAAGAAAAATCATCTGTTTGGCATCACAATACATGCCAATATCCCAGCATTTGGGAGGCATTGGCTGGAAGATCACTGTGAGTTCAATATGGGCCTGATCTACATAGTAGTTCTAGGCAAATAGGGGTAAGTAAGATCCTATCTCAAAAGCCAGACATAAATAAATATAAAATTTATTTCTGATAAATGATACATTGTTTTCATTAGGAAATAGTTGTCATAATTAGACTGATATTTTAAAGGAATATGGGAAATTTGATACATCTTGACAAAAACAATTGTGGAGTGCTAGAAGAGTGTGATATAAGTACAATTTGTTTTATTAGAGCCCTTAAATGTGTGGTAAGGTGACATATAGTTAGAAATTATTTAATATTGAATATTTATAGCTAGATATAGTCATGTTAATTATATAGGTTTAGGTATGCTATATGCTAAGTTCTCTAAGCATATCTTTGTCCTTTAGACTTAACCATTCTAGACTGTATTTTCTTTTATTTATTTATTTATTTATTTATTTATTTATTTATTTATTTATTATTTTTTCTTACTTTACATATTGATCCCAGTTCCTTCTCCCTCCCTTCCATGCCCTCCACAGGAAAGGTGATGCCTTCCAGAAGGGATCATCAAAATCTGTCAAGACATTTGGAGTAGAGTTTAGGCCCTCCCTCCTGCCTCTAGGCTAAGACAGCATCCCTCCATGGGGAATGTGCTCCCAAAGTCCTTTCATGCATCTTGGTTTCACTGTCAGAGGTCCCTTAGACTGCCCAGGCCTTCTAACTGAGACCCATGTTCTGGGGTCTGAGTTGGTTCAGTGCTGGTTTCCCAGCTATCAGTCTGGGGATCCATGAGCTCCGCCTTGTTTGGGTCAGGTATCTCTGTGTATTTCTGTAGCCTGGTCTTGACCCCTTTTTTTATTACTCCTCTCTCTCTCTCTGCAACCGGATTCCAGGAATTTGACTCAGTGTTTAGCTGTGGGTGTCTGCTTCTGTTTCCATCAGCTACTACATGAAAGTTCTAGGATGGCATATAAGTTAGTTATCAATCTCATCATCAGGGAAGGGCATTTAAGGTAGCTTTTTCATTGTTGCTCAGATTGTTAGTTTGGGTCATCCTTGTAAGTCTCTGGACATTTCTCTAGAGTCAGTTTTCTCTTCAAATCTATAATGGCTCCCTCTGTTATGGTATCTCTTTTTTTTGCTCTCATCTATTCATCCCGGATTCAATCTTCCTGATCCCACATGTTCTCCTCTAGACTGTATTTTCTTGTGAGGCAATTTTGCTCTGCTGTTTGGACTCCAGACTGCATTTGAAAAAGAGCAAAGCGAATTGAATTTAGGTGGTAAAGGGTCATAGTAATAGGCCTGTTTGTCCACATGTGTCTTTTTGCTTCTTTTGTTACTGCTTCGTTTCATTACTTGTCTTTAAGGAGAATCTACTGTGTTATTCAGAAAGAAATTTCTGGAGTAGGAAGATAAAAAAAATGTATAGTTTTCAGTGTTAATGACACTGATATTCAGAAATGTGTATTTATGAAATATGTAATTTTGTGAAGCATTTATAGATAATCCTAGTAACCTAAATTGAGTATAATTCCCTTTATTAAAGATTAGCATATTAAATATACATTTTTAATGGAAAGAAAAATTAGATTTTAACTTTTTGTTACCAAGGCAATGTATTAATGCTAGCAAATAGTCTTCTAGATTATTTTAAGTAGGACCACATGATTATCATTTGTGGCTAAATTGTAAACATTTATGAGACCTTCAATTATACTTTTTCCAAAATGTCACTATATGTTCTAATGTGTGCTGTTATTTACATTACAAAATTATGTTTTTGAATACCCTAATTATTTAGCTTTTAGCTAGTCAGTAATGTATACTAGTAAGTTAATTATTATTGTGTTACTTTTACAGTTCATAATGAGAGTAATTTTCCATTTTAAGACATATTTTAAAATACACTCTGATCACAATGCACAAGTTAAAGAAAGGTGGGCGATTAGACTTGACTTCTCACTGAACATTTAGATGGTCTTCACTTGTCAACTGCATTTTTTAGCTTAAAGTATCAAATTAACTATTATTTTATCTTGTCTTTTATTTTAATTCATGCACTCAAAAACTGATATTCAGATAAAAGATAATTTCAAAATAAAATCAGTATATTACTTATGAGTGGAGCAACACATTAGCATTGGGTTCACAATAGATCATATCGCTTTTATTCCATCGTACAAGCTTAGCAGCACAAACAGAATAATCAACATATTATTTGGCTGTCATGTGCTGAACAGAAACCAGAGATCACAAGGAGGTTTTCCCTAGCTGTGGTGATGGCCTTTTTGTTCCAAGCCCCCATCTGGGAGGGCCATGGTGTGTTATCATATGGAACGCGGGCTTTTCTGTAATCTGCTTAGCTGCACTGCCGTTTGAATCTTCATTCCATGTTTGTGTAATTTATAATTTTAATGAGACCATGGCTCTTGTGGGCTTTGAAATATATTAAAAGCTCTTTTGTGCATATGCTTTTGTTCTTGCTTAATAGGCTCAGTGTATTTAAAACTGATGAATTTTTATTCATGAATTTGGATGTCTGGAGATTAACTTAGAGTGAATATCATTGCACTCATCTATTGATGGTTAGAAAAGGGTTTTTTGTTACTTTTTTCATTTGCTTTTGTGTATGTATGTATATAGCTATATGATACTTATAACTAGAAAATGATAAACTTTAATTTTAAGAAGCTAGAGAAAAATAGCATGATTAAACAATAAAGTATAGATTACATTTTAACCATCTTATTTGTAGATATTCAAATTTCATCAGTAGCATTACATATTAAGTTTTGTAAAGAAATAACTTTAAAAAACAACTTTTAAGTAAGCTAATATCTTAAATATTTCAATTTGCAGTGTATTGTTAAAATCACACTTGAATACTTGGTGGAGATAGACTTTATATTTTAATCATATTATAGTTTATCTGTGGTTATTCTAAATGAGTCATTCTATTTTTCTGCTGTTATGCCTCTGTTACATATTTTCACTATTTTTAGGTGTTCTTATTTTATGGAAGCATTTTTTAAGTTAAAGCTTAAAAAAGCATTAATGCATATGATGAAAAACTTATGGAAAAGCAGCATACTGAAAATTTTTAAATTTATAAATTGAGCTCCTTGTTTTTTCTAACATTCTGAAATATACTAAATGCTTTATTCTCTTTCACTGAACCTAAATATGTTGAAAAGTTTTGAATATGAACAATTTTATAATTACATAGTTCTTTATGGCTCTTTATAAACTGACATGTTTTTAAGCTGCTGTCTATTTGCAGGTGTAACAGACAGAAGTAGTCCAGAGATTTGTGTTCATTTTTAATTCTGCATTCGTATTGCATTTTTGTTTGAGAGAATGAAAAATTTCTGGAAAAATAAAACAAAGTATTTACTGGGAATGTTGACATATGCTTGTAATTCCAGCAATTCTGTGGCTGAATAAGGAATTTGAAGCCAGCTGAAACTACATGGTGAGACCCTGTCTCATGAACAAATAAACAGCCCAAACAAATTCTAGATTCACTGTATTGAAGCATTTTTTTGCAACTTGACACATCATGATTCCTTTTATGTTTACAGTATCCAACAGATAGGGAAATCTCATCTACCATTTCCTTTAAGCTACAAATATTCAATAGAGATTTATATGACAAGGTCTGTACTAAGTTTATCTGTCAGTTTTGACAGTTTTCCTTCATTAACCCTCTGCTCTAGTGCTGTGTTTTACAATTTCATTTAGCTTAGAAACTGTCATTATTTGCTTTCCATCACTATGAGAAACACAGTGACCAAAAGCAGTATGTTTGGCATACTCATCATCGTCACAGACCATTATTGAGCAAAGTCAGGGCAGGAACTCAGGCAGTAGTAGGGGCAAAACCATGGGAAAATGCTTCTTACTTTTTTATCAAGAAACATGGCTTGTTCAACCTGTTTTCTTACATCTCCCAGGACCACCTGCCACTTCCCACAGGGGTCTGAACCCTCGAACAAACAAACAAAAAGCCTGCCCACAAACTTGTCCACCTACCAGTTTGATGGAAGTCATTTCTCTTTTGGGGTTCCCTTTCCCCAGGTAACTCTAGTGGTGTCAAGTTGACAAGAGCTAACCAGCACAGGAATAAGCTGTGAAAGTGTATGACTACCACCAACACAGTATTGTCCAGTGGCAACTTAATGTGAACTATGAAATGTTTTTCTTAACGAGCTATATTCAAATGTTACCTAACTATTCAAATGTATCGATATAAAAATTTTAAATGTTATATTTTTTCCATTTTTTATTGTCTTCTACATCCATTATCTTGTATAGTATATGTCAGTTTAAACTGGTCACATTTAAAGTACTCAACAGCCTCATGGGAGCTAGTGACTATTTTATTGAGCAGTGTAGCACTAAAAATTATAATAATAAACATATGCAATTTTTGCATTCTTTGTTACTTTTCTAATAATATACTTGAGGTATCTAAAGAATATTCATGTGCTATGAAACCGAATTATGTTGTTTACAGTTCTGCCAGTAATACCACTTAACATAGAATATCAGAATTCTATAACCTGATTCCTGAGTACTGACCAGATAGCATGTAGATAGGCTTAAATATCCTGTGATAATGCAATAATGGCCAGTGTAATGAATGAGGAATGTTCTTCAGGAATTAAGGGTAAATGAAACTTAGCAAGTAAGCCACTTTTCAATTATATTGGAGTTAAGTTTTACAATAAATCATACAGATTGCTGCTTGTGCAAATAAGTATATGAAGCTTACTTTTTGTATGTTTACTTGGAGCCACAGCTGTGATTTCTTGGAAAGGAAAAAGGAAAGGAATGGGGAAAAAAAAAGAAAGGAAAGGAAGAAGGAAAAGAAAGTAAAGGCAAGGGAAAGAAGGAAAGGAAAGGTGATTTGTGAAATAATGTTTTCTAAATATCTAGAATTCTTTACATTGAGCATGCTTTGTGTAGTACTGTGAAAAGATATTCGTTAACTGGGACATGTTTTAAAATATGTAATTGTTAATTATAAAACCCCTGAATTACAATTAATATGAGTTGATTCAGCTATTTTACACTGTAGTTATGCAATGATTAGGAGGGTGCTTTAAAAATTCTAATATAAAGCTAGGTGGTGGTGACACATGCCTTTAATCCCAACTCTTGAGAGGCAGAGACAGGTGGGTGGATATCTGTGAGTTCAAGGCCAACCTGGTCTACAGAGCAAGTTCTAGGACAGTCAGGACAACACATAGAAACCTGGTCTTCAAAAACCAAAAAAACCAAAACAAAACAAAAAAAAAAAAAACAAAACCAGAAAACTAGTGTACCCACTTTATAAAGATATGTAGACCTGAGTTGGAAAAGTGACTCAGCACATAGGAGCATGTAATGTTCTTGGCATAAGACCAATATTTGACTCCCAGCATTCATGCCAGGTGGCTCATAACCACCTGTAACTCCCAACTAAAGGGGTTCTGACACCCTTTTTTGACTTCCATGTTCACTTGCACTCACACATATACAGTCCTACATAAATTAAAATAATGAAAACAAGTTTTTAAAAAGTAGACATCAACATAAATAATTGACTATGCTACAATATAGCTTAGAGATAATCATGTATTCATGAGATCCTTGAGTTTTCCCACTTTCTTAACTTTGAGTAATGACTTAATCTTCACACAATTTAACTTTTGTGTAGGTGTTAGCCAGTGCCTGTTATACTCTTTGACACATTTAAATATTATTGACTACTCTTTATGACTTTTGCATTTAAAGTGCTGACACAAAATGTTAAACCACTCTATAAACAATACCTCTAGTTTCTTGGAGATGATAAATCCATCCATTGATTTCTTAATTTTATTATGTACACAGTCGATTGTAATCCAAGATTACAGCAAACAAGACGTTAATTTTAAGACATAATCTATGTACATTTCAATTACTGAGCATGATGTTACAGAAGCATAGAAGAAAAAGGACTAACATTTGTGCTATCCTCACAGGAGCTGTCAATAAAAGATGTAATAGGGGATTTAGGACTCTGGAAATGGCCAACTAATTTATGTGAATCTATTTTATTTCAGCGAAAAAGACCTGGCTCTTTCTCGGCAGTGCATATTGTGCAGCACAGGCTGTCTATACAGAACCAGGCGGCTGCATATGGATAGTCCCTTGATATCATTCACTTGCTGTGTAATCTTATTATGCAAAGTTCTAATCTTCACCTAGAATGAATGCCTCTGGGTCAGAATATAGTCATATCAGGGTTTTTGAGGTCATGTTTTGTGATCCTTAGCTTATTCTTCTAAGTAGGGCTGGGATTTAAAGGGTATTCCCCAGACACTAGCAGAGATAGACAGCAGACCCTGCTGCCTTTTTGGAAGACAAGACCAACATGAGGTCCCTGGTAGGATTAAACTTGATTTGTAGCTGTAGGATTTTTTAACAGATGTATTATTGGACAGGGAATAGGGGGCCACCAGCACAGCAAAATTGAATCATGACTGGCATTCTCAGGGAGTTTGCTGCCTGCTAAAACAGCAGCTGCATGTGGATTTGACTTCTTTCAGGTGAAGCGACTTCCAGTCATTTGGAAAGGATGGGATGAAAAGGAACCTTGGTGATAATTTTGATGTCTGCAAGATTTAGTACCAGTGTAATGGGATTATCGGTAACACCTTCACTGCAGAAAAAGCCACCTGGCGTTATAACTGGCAGCAACTGAGAACTAATCCTTTCCCATCTCTTGGATGTCATTCATGAAGCTCAAAGCAATTTCTGCCCTGCTAACTGTGATTAATTTTATAAACAACAACAAAAAACCAGGTGATCAAGGCAAAGGATGTATCTTTTACTATAATATGTATGTTTAACTAATGTGATTTATAACTTCTGTGGTGATTTATAACTTCTGTGACATACACAGACTGAGCATCATATGGTTCAAATTTTATTAAACTGTTCAAATATAAAACTTGTTTGGTATGTCATACTTTTTCTAGTTGAGTGACCAAATAATTGCTGTTAGTAAGGATTTGTATGAGAGATTGAATATTAACTTAAATGTTATGTTCTTTTAGATATAGGATCATTATTGATAAAATAAAAATATTTATAGATATAAGACATTGAAAATTTGTTTTGTTTTGACATACCTGTTACTTGTTTTTGATTGTTTGAATTGGCAGATGACATTTTTTGGTGATATAGAACATTTAGTAATTTAAAATATGTAGTACATATTTTTGATATTTAAATATTATTAGCTCAAACTGTTGATAAAATGTCTGTTTGTGACATTAATACAGTGCTAAGTGGCAATTTCTAGAGACCAGTGGTTCTCAGTCCAGCTTTCATTCAGCAGTCATTGCTGCTCACAGGCCATTGCTCTAGAGTCAGTCCACTGGTTAACTTTTTTAACATTTTATTTTAACCCAAAACCTTATCAGATACTTTGTTTAGAGACGTTAATTGTTTTAATATTCTCCTCTTATACTATTCAGAATAAACTGAGAGAAAATTAAGGGAAATTATCCCGTCAGTCACCCAAACAGTATGCACCATAACTGCCGAAACAAGAAAAGATAATTAGTGTTGTCAGTGTTATGATCTCAGAGTAGTTAATTTAAAAATATTTATTCATAGGACTTGACTTATATCTCATTGTGCTGCTTGATCTAGTAGCTTTACAATTCAAAAATAAATTATAAAACTGTGATCTAAATATTTTTAATCTTAAAATTTTTAACTGAATATGGGTGACTAAAATGTTTTCATGATATAAGAGTAAAGCAAGTCACTTTACAGATGTACCTATAGCATCTGTTTGTATGTAGTATTTTTATTTTCTTTATAGTCTTTACTAGAAAGTCATAAAATGCAATATAGTATAAATAATAGTGTTTTGCCAACTCTCCCTGCATACTCTACTGGATTTAGTGGAACTAGTTTCAGGCTACTATGTTGTAAGTGGACTTCTTTATTTTACTCTATTTGAAATGAGTGGGTGAGAAAGCTTAACAGTATTTCTACTAGTATGATGTGATTTTACTATTTGGAAAATTATTTACTTAAGGTTTTATTCTTAAGAAAAGCTATCCATAAAATAAAGGGACTGAAATTTTTCTTTCCTTACCATGATATTACTTGTATTATTTAGTCAGGTAGTTTACCATCTCAGAACAATTTTCTGTGATAGTTAATAAGATTGTGTAATTGTTTTTAAAGTATCATTTTTTTTTTCAAGATCTGTCTGGAAGATTGCTCTTATTGAACAGAGCAGGAATTTTATACTTGAAGTTAAGCTTTACTTAGTGGCTCTTCAGAGTTTGCTGCCTAGGTGCCATTCATATTCTACTAGAATATTTTTTTTCACTTAAGGTCCAAAATAAGCATATCTTAATTGAATTCAACATGAACATGTAATTTCTTACCAATGTTGTAAATTCTTATGTATACACATAGGTCATTTTAATATAGTACTCTTGTTACTCACTTATAAATTTGATTTATCTTGAAAAGGTAGATACTAATTTAATTTGCAGTGTGGATGATACATAATGATGTCAGTAAGAGTTAAGGCCTTTGAGGAGATAAAATAATGAGATATATGGTAAGAAAAATTGGAAGTATATTGAAAGGGATATTAAGTTTAACAAAACGATAGTCTGGGAATGATAGGAACTACTGATTAAAACATGATCTACCTAATATCCGTTTGATTTTACATGGTTGTAACAATAGTATTTTTAAGGGAATGATGATGTGGTTGACGAAAATGATTGAAATAGTATGTGATAAATTACATTATAAACTCCAATGGATAAGGAAAATTTATAAAATTATCCCCAGAATTCACAGTTTAAAATAAGAATATTTCAATCTAATTGTATTTCTGAAAATATTGAGCAGGCTTCTGTGGCCTCAAATATTAGCACAAAGTCCTTTTCTGGGTTTCCTTCATAGAACTTCTTAAAACTTAAAATTCTGCCTTGTTGTTCCCAAGGATTGTTAGTGCTATGCCAAGAACATGAGAATCTGAATTAAGAATTTTTGACTTTGTTTGATATTTGATTATGAGATTATTCTAATACTGCTGTCAGAATGAAACAGTATTTACTGCTTTAAGCCTGAGGATGATGCTGAAATTTTTCTTCTTGGAATAAAACAAAAGAGCTTAATAAAATCTTCATAGATTATGAGATCAGAGTGCCCTAAATTTGCAGTTTGAGAACATGAAAAGTAACCTCTGGACAAATCTTAAAGTAGATTTAATATTTATAGATTTGATCAATTCATGAGCAGTTCTAAGGGTGATTTTTATGTAACAGGAATTTGACAGGAATTTGATTACACAGGCTGCTGTGTGGAAGTAAGTGACGTAGCTGTTGAGCACCGTGCACAGTGCAACAGTCATGTATCTTGATAAGCCTTTGTTCTCTACTTGTCACAATAACCTCCATAAGGATCTGAAATGGACATATATCTTACAGCTGCTTTATATTCATCTATCTATGGGAAAATGTTGTTTTTTAAGTAATTCCATCTCAGATGTGTCAACGAAATTTTTTTTTTCTGGCCCAAATGAAAGTAAGTAGAGGTTCTATTTGTTTTGTTTTGTTTGAGAAAGGGTTTCATGTATTCCAGGCTGGCCTTAAATTCTTTGTATAAGCCTGGGGGGGGGGGTGGTTGGTATTGCACGCCTTTAATGACAGCACTTGGGAGGCAGAAACAGGCGGATCTCTGAGTTCAAGGCCAGCCTGGTCTACAGAGGGAGTCCTAAGACTGGCTCCAAAGCTACAAAGAAACCCTGTCTCAAAACCAAAAAAAGAAAAAAGGAAAAAAAAATTTCCTTGTATAGCTGAAGGTGACATTAAATTCCTGATCTGTTTACCTCCACTTCCCAGGACCGAGATCCACCACACCCTGCTCACTGCTAATAGTAACATTTATATAAAGAACAATGAGTTTTCTAGTAATCAGTGCAGTAATGATAACAAAACAGTATTAATCATTTTTTTTTAAGTTGTCTGCTTAAATACTTGAAAACCAGTAGCATCAATATTTGACACATGAAATTTTTTTTTTATGTTGAAACAAAATTTCTTTTCAAAGAAATCTATGCCTAAGTCATCATTTGTGGGCTACTTGCGGTTTGGAGAAGTCTGAAATCACTGTTTATTTCAGCCATTGCATCTAAATTAAGATTCTAGAGTTGATTTCTATGCCTCCAAACATCTAAGGATAGAGGAAATTCTTAACTTGCATCTGGCTTCCAAAGTTCACATTGTTCAATTTTTCTTGTTGGTTTATTGTCAAGTCCAATTTCTCCTTTTTCCATGTGAGTCCTATATATCTGCTTGATAGCTACTAAAACATTTCTTTCGCTGAAAGCGAGAGATGTATAGCATAAATGGGGAATTTAGAGCTACAGGGCCCTGTATGTTCTGCACTGTGTGAATAGTTATCAAACTCTCTGCCCCTTGGTTTCTTCATCTGTAAAATGAGGTGCCTAAGTACGGAGTGAGTTAGTCTCTGTAGAGTGATTACAATAGTGCCTGGCATACAGCAAACATTACTACATAATAACCAGCTGTTATTTGGTGCCTGACATTTTCTCATACATATTTAAAAAAAACTATTATCAACTATTTGTTCCAGCATACTTTCTAACTGTTACAGATTTTCCTATCAGAAATGTAGAATAATATGGAAAGATCAATATCACTTGAATTTTGCTATATTTTTAAGAAAGATCACTCTGTATGTCTTGTTACAGAATGTGACAGTCACCATTTATGAACATTTTTAAATTTGCTTATCTTTCCCACTAATTATTTTGATAAAGTGCAAACTCTTTACAAGGAATTGATTCGTTAATTTAATGACTTAGTTTTTAGAACATTTAAATATAGTAGGGAATAAAAACTGTCATCTTTTGTTTTGTAGGTAGAATTATAATCCTGAAGCACAGTCTTGAAGGCACAAGCCTGTAATTCTGGCTATTTGGGAAGTGGAAACAAGAAATTTGGAGATTCAAGGCCTGCCTGGATTACAAGGTGAGTCAAGCCAGCCAGACACAACAAATTAGTGAGAAGGTGCTTCAAAGTAGAAGAAGTGATAGAGTCTGGGGCTGTATCTCAGTGGTAGGTGCTGCCTGACGTGCTCGGCAGCCTGGCTCACGCTCCCCAGCTCTGCTTCAGCACAACTCAGATATGGTAAGTTATATAGCACATGGCAGTGAATGACTAGATGAGCAAGGTTCCTGAGACTACAGGTGACCATTGCCTCCTTGAGAATTTAGAACAGTGGCTTTCAAATGTTCCTGTGCTTTAGAGTACTGGGCCACATTCTCGAAATATATAACTATATATCTTTGGCTTGCTGCAAAACATTGAATTTATATTTCAAAAGGTTGCCACTTGATGTCATTTTCTGCATTTTGGAAATATAATTGGATAATTTTTAGTTTGATGTGTTAGTATAGGTAGAATGGCCCTCTAAAGATCTTATCCACTAATCCCTGAATGGAGCAACACTTTATTGTACATGCTAAAAGGAGTGCGAAGATAGGATTACAATAACAAATTCAGTCATCATAGATTACTATGAGATGAATATAGTTATAAAGGTCTTTGTAAGTGAGTTAGAGATTAGGAAGGGAACCATATAGTGATGGAGTAATTTAAGGCTTTGGGGTTGAAGGACAGAGACCCTGAAGCAAAGAATACTGGTGGCGTTAGAAGCTAGCAAAGGACAAGACATGAATTTTTATCTGGAAGATGCATAGAACCTTGCTAACACCTTGGTTTTAACCAATGAGATTTGTAGCAGAGTTCTGAGCTGTGAGTTTATATATTTGTGTTGTTTTATGCTGCTAGAATTATGATAATTTGTTACAGCAGTCAAACTATAACATATCTGTAACTAACTCGCTTACTGGCTAACTTTATGTCAGCTCTTGATCTCAACTCATGACTTGATTGAGAAAACAAAAACATGTGTGTCAGTAAGTAAACTTACATAATTTTTTATGTTTACTTTTATTTTTAAGGCAGAGTCTCACTGTCTCACTGTATAGCACAACCTGGCCTTAAACTCAAGATTTTTCTGCCTCAGCTTCATAAATGTTGGGATTGTGAGAGTGTTTCACAGCATGTGTAAAATCTTTGATTCAACTAAATTTAAAATTACAACAACCTAATTATAAAAGTGGGCAAATGGTTTAAGTGAACATTTTTTCAAAGATAGATAAATGGCCAGTATGCATAGGAAAATACTTATTAACTAAGTATTATTAACTAATTGAAAATCAATATCACAATGAAGTTATCACATCATGTATTTATTAGGTGGCAATAATAAAAATGGATATTATTGTTGGTAACTATGTGGAGAAAATGAAATGATTATATTTTTCTGGTAAAAATGTGAAAGATTACAGCTGCTTTAAGAAGCAGTTTAAGAGTTCTGTGTAAAGTTCAGTATAGCATTACCATGTGACCACAATCTCATTTCTAGATTTAAACTCAAAAGAACTGAAAACGTATTTCTGCATAGAATATGTACAACTATGGAAACTGTTGATAATTGCAAAAATCACAATCTAAAGGTCCTTCAGCTGATGAGTTGATAAACAGAAATAGTAAAAAATTATATGGCAGAGCGATTATATTACTCTTTCTGCTTAAGACCGGTTAGTAGTTTCCCATTACTCTTGAAATGAAGTTCAAACTCCTTGAGGCTTTTGAATGCCTTTTCCTGTCTCTTGAGTATCATTACATTTTCATTGATCAGTTTTCTTTCAGTTCTGTCACACATTCATGCATTGTCTGCTTACAATTTTCTTATGTTTTCTTTTAGAAACTAACATCAGTAGCATTTCTCTTAGTTAGTGAATTCATTCCTGATACATCCTAAACAGATAGCTTGTCTTCAATTACTTTACCATATTTTTTTCATTATAGAAATCACTTAATATTTTTATGCTTTTATTTGTTTCCTTTGTGTGTATATAGTATCTGCCCCTGCAAACTATAAGCTTTATGAAGATGACCACCATGTTCACCATTGTATTTCTAGAACTGAATGAACTTAGCCTATCATGCTTGCAATATAGCAATAGTTTAATTAATACTTTTGAATGAGTTAATGAATGACTTGAAGACACCTCTTTGTTGGCCAAAGAGTTTATTCTGAAAAAGGTTTATTCACAGCTTT